>QZCP01000219.1:0-51535 GCA_003956705.1 Brevipalpus yothersi | reverse complement strand
TTGTGAAGTTTGTGTCTTGGTTCCGGGAACCAAGAAGTGAAAATATCCGTGATATTGTCGTGATTGGGTATTGCCGTGCGTTGTGGTTTATTTCATCCCCTAAACCCACAACATTTGGTGGAGATGCCTTGTTGTTGAATTGATGCAACATTTGGTTGAGATTCCTTGTTGTTGAATTGACACAACATTTGGTTTTGGTCTTTATCTGTTGTTGTTTCTACATTTGGTGGAATTTGCCTTGTTTTGTTTAATTTCACTGAGTTCAGTGTGGCATTTTGTGGACTCATTGCTTATCAGCCTGTGTGTTTGATTAAGCTTAAGTGTTAGACATTTTTCAAGGACGGGGAAATAGTGTATTACACTCCATTCCTACAACAATTTCGAATAACTCAATTCACCACTTCTGATTCCGAATCAACGAATTTCGTTTGATCAAGTGTAATTTTGACTCATTGTGTTTGGATTTTGTGTGCTGCAAATATTCAACATGTCTGGAGATTCTAACCCAATTAAACCTGCAAAGTTTGGTGCTATGCTTTCTTCCGAAGAAGCAATGTCTTCTGTGCTAAACCAACTTGGTAAGCTTAATCAAAAATATGAAGAAATAGACGAAGGTCTAAGTAATGCTAAGCGTCAACATGATGAATTGGTAGATGAGGTTAGAGATGGATTTAAAGAGTTGAAGAACTTATTTTTGAGACAAAGTAATGAAAATACGACTATGAGTGAACCTAATATCGCTAATGTTCCGGGAACATTGAGTTCGTCAACAAGTTGCCCAAAAGTTCAGTTGAAGCCGTCATTTATGGACTCATTTCTTGCGAAAGCCGATGTTGAGAGATCGTCAACGTCAATGGTTAAGCCTCTCCCTCTGCCTAAATTTAGTGGTAAATCTGAAGAAGCTGCTTCTTGGTTAAGAGAATATGAGATGGTATGTTCGATGAATTATTGGACCCAAGCAGAAATGGTTAAGGGCGTTGGCAGATGTTTCACCGATGATGCAAAGCGTTGGTTGGTTCATAGGTACATGGTGAAGGTGCAAAACATAGCTGAAGTTGAGTGGAAGCATTTCAAAACCGAGTTTTGTGCTACATATTTTAGAGAAAATCATCGATTTAAACTCTATGATGAGATAAGAAATTTATCTCAGGGGCCAACTCAAAAGTTGAGTGCATTCTTTCATCTTGTTATCTCGATGTGCAGTGAATACGATTCTGAACTGCCAGAGTCAGAGGTAATTACTCATTTTATGCGAGGTGTTAAGGTATTTCATAAGGGAACAATTAGAGCTCTTTGCAAAGATAATTGGGATTTAAATGCCATTGAAAATGCAATTAGATCGATTGAAGATGATCAAGAGAGTTCGCGATCCTTTAAACCGAATACCAAACCTGACAAAATTGATAAGAGGGACAAACGTTCAAGTAGGATTCATACTTCTCGTCAGAAACGAAGATTGCCAATTAGCAGTCCGACTGCTGATGATAGTTCGAATTCCTCATTCTCATCTGAGTCATCTAGCAAGAAGAGTAAGCCGAGAAAATCGTATACATGCTTTAACTGCCTTGGTAAAGGACATATGATCAAAGATTGTCCTCAAGCTAAAGATATAGCGCGCATTAAAGAGAATGCTAAGAAATATCACAAGTCGAATAATAACAAGTCAAAATCTTCGCAACCCAAGAACATTGGTCAAGTTGAGGACGTAAATGCGAGCTCATCATCGGATGATGGCGCAATAATCCCTCCAGTTTGGCAATTGGCGACAGGTGAAATTCACATCGGAATGGTCGATGATGCGTTAGCTACTCCAATGGATCCGAAGTGTACTGGAGAAATAGCTGCTCACAATTCCGGGAATCAGTTGAATATGACAAGTCGTGTCAGCAAACGTGGACCTAAAACCTATTGTATGATTAAGGGTATTAAGTTCCTTGTACATGTCGATACAGGTGCTTATTGTTCAATTATGGGTAATGATGTGCGTAAGATGTTAAGACTGCCGATCATTGAATACAGTCGATATCCAGTTCGCATGGCTAATAGTTCACTAGACGAGCCAATTGGTTGGGTCGAAGTGAGGGCAAAGTTTGCTTCATTGAAATTGAAAATTCGATTTCTTGTTCTAGCCAGTGCTTCAAGTATTTTGATAGGGAATGACTTTCTGGAGAGTCATAATGCGATTATTGATTATCGAAACCGAAGAGTAACTCTTTCTGAGCCGTGCTCAGGTACGATTCCGATCTCTTATCAGGAGATACCAACGATAGCTGCTATCGAAGAATTCGAAGATGTCTTCGCCAAAGATCAAGCTGATGTTGGATGCATTCGGAATGCAGTACATGAGATAAATACTGGTGATAATCACCCTATTCATCAACGACACTATCGTGTTGCACCTTGGGAAAAGGATGTACTGGACATACTGTTGAAGGAGATGCTGGATGCTGGTATCATTGTTCCATCAACTAGTCCGTGGAGCAGCCCAGTTGTGCTGGTCGCCAAGAAGGACCATAATACTAGATTCTGTGTGGATTACCGTGCTTTGAATAAGATTACGTTGGATGATCCATATCCAATACCGCGTGTGGAAGATGCTCTTGATCTTCTTGAAGGATGCAAACATTTCTCGATTCTTGACGTCGCGTCAATGTATTGGCACGTCAGAATGCACCAAGATTCGCAAATCAAGACAGCATTCATTGTACCACAAGGATTATTCGAATTCACCAGAATGCCGTTTGGATTGAAAAACGCGCCTGCTACGGCAGCCAGGACTATGAACCGTGTTCTAGCTGGCTTGAATTACATTATTTGCTACATTTACTTCGACGACATTATCGTTTTTGGTCGTACAAAAGAAGAGCATGACGAAAGATTGAAAACTGTTATGAATCGTCTGCGGGAAAACGAAGTAAAATTACGAAAGCATAAATGTCGGATTGACGAAGATCAAATTGATTATTTAGGTTACCATATCGGACCAAGTGGTATCGCTCCAAGCGAATCAAATGTCGCAAGCGTTCGAAGGTTCCGAGAACCAGCTAATGTGGATGAACTGAGAAGATTCCTAGGCTTGTGTTCTTATTTCCGTCGTTTCATAGACAGGTTTGCAGAGATTGCTCATCCATTGAATTGCCTGCTCAAGAAGAATTCCAAGTGGTCTTGGACTGAGTCTCGGAGACTGGCGTTTGAAACGTTGAAGAAAGCAATCACTGAGAAGCCTGTTGTTGCATGTTATCGTACGGAAGGAGCTATCGAAGTACGCACTGATGCTTGTGATTATGGAGTGGGAGCAGTTATGTACCAAGAGCAAGAGGACAAGTCGATGCGACCTGTTTGTTATATTTCACGCTCATTGAATCCGGCCGAGAAGAAATATGGTATCACCGAAAAAGAGTGCCTTGCAATCGTGTGGTCTCTTCAGCGCCTCAGACATTATCTGTATGGTCGAGTCTTCGTTGTTGTGACTGATCATTGTGGACTATGTTGGTTTATGGCAAATCGAAATTTGAAACCTCGATTGGCAAGATGGGCTCTACAATTGCAAGAATTTACGTTTACCGTCAAGTACAAATCAGGGAAGTTACATGGTGACGTCGATTGTCTATCCCGCAATCCGATTGCTATCAACGAAGGTGAGGAAGATCAGTTCTTGAATCCTCCATGCATATTTTCTGTGCAACCTGATATTAATTTCAAATGGGAACAAGCAAGCGATAAGTTTTGTGTCAAATTGAAAGAACTTTTGATGGATAAGTCGCTGTCGAAGCGCAAACGCGAACGATTGATCAAAAAGTTTACTATCCATGAAGGAGTAGTTTATCATCGTCGTGGTAAGTCCTTGCTACCTATTTTGCCGAGATCGTTACAGAACCAGGTTCTGAAAGAAATTCACTATGGTGAACTTGGTGGACATCTTGGATCAACAAAAACTTATGAAAAGTTAAGATTGAAAGTCTACTGGAAAGGAATGCAAAAAGATGTCAAAAATTTTGTTAGGGCTTGTAGTGAATGTCAACTACGAAAACCTTATTGTCAAATCGAAGCCGGGCTTATGATTCCTATCGTAGCAACAAGTGAACCATTCTTGGATATAAGTTTGGATCTACTTGAAATGCCGGTGAGTGATAGTGGTTTCCGTTATGTTGTTGTCATGAATGATAGGTTAACTAAGTTTGTGAGAGCTGAAGCTATCAAAACGTGTACCAGTTCCGAGGTCAAAAATGTCTTGTACGAATCATGGATTCTTTTATTCGGGGTTCCTAAGACACTGATCACGGATCAAGGACCGAACTTGATGTCAGAAGAATTTCAAGAATTTCTGAGTAAGTTCAAGATCAAACATAAACCTACTACAGCTTACCATCCGCAAAGCGATGGACAAACCGAAAGATTCAACGCTTACCTAGGAGATACATTAGCTATCTACGCACGTGACAATCCTACACTTTGGGACATCTATTTGAAGGAGGTTGTTTTTGCGTACAATTCATCACCTCATCGATCAACCCGATTGTCTCCAAATTTTCTGGTGTTTGGATGTGAAAGTCGATTGCCTTTCGAAAATTTTTTCGATATCCAACCGGGTTGGACTGATCTCGAAGATCGATTGTGTGCTCTGCAGAAGGCTCGTTTGCAAGCAAAAGAGTCTATTGATAAGTCTCAAGAAAAGTCGAAAGAGTACTATGATAGAAAGAGAATCGAGTCAGGATTCCAAGTCGACGATATAGTTGCAATTAAGGTGCCAAGATTGAAGAAAGGTAAAGCTAAAAAGTTTATGAATCGTTTCAAAGGACCGTTCCTGATTACGAAAAGACTATCACCAGTGACTTATGAAATTGTGAATCTACGAGGTCGAAAGTGCTATAGAACTGTGCATAGCTCTAAACTGAAACCTTATTATCAATTGACTGATAATCAGAATCCGGGATTCATATCACACGCTCATGATGATACACCTTACGATGATTTAGGTGCTCTCGTCGATGATTAGTCGATAAGGCATACTCAATTAACAGTGTTCACTCCATTGGTAAAAACCGTCGGCCATCGACCGTCGGCCATATGCAAACGCGCATGTATGTCTTACAGCGTGCGAGCTTTTTGTGAGGAACGCTTATTTGATTAGATGAGTGAAGACGCTTTGTTTATGTTTACAATTGTGTTACTTCTTTACTTTAATTTTGTGTTGCTTTTGATTTAATCATCATTATTTTCTCATTGTGTGACCATTATTGTTGGTTCCGGGAACCAGTGGCCAATAGTAGTTGCGTCAACATGGGTGACGAGCAAAATGTGTGGATGTGGGATCCTGATGTAATACAACAGGAAAATGATGATGTGTGGGAGATACCACCTCCAGCTGCGAGTTTTCGTTCAAACTCTCCGGTTAATGTTGTGTTACCCGAAGGTGGTTATGATTTAGAAAGATTTTTGGAAGAGGATCGAGTGACAGCTCAAGATTTTATATGTGAAATGTGCCTCAGTATCGCCATCGAACCGTATGCTCATCTACTTGGTGGATGTAAAGCTATTTTCTGCCGTATGTGTATCAGAAATTATTTGGACTTTTATCGTCAACACCGATACAACAGTGTGCCTCAATGTCCAAGGAAGTGCAGCGGGACTCGGAGTCCATTGGTTTGGAATGAAAATGTTAATCCATTACCAAATGATCGGATGGAAATTCTTTCTCAATTGAGAATGCCATGTGTGCATCCGGGATGCAATGTAATCAGCACATATACCGGTGCCCAAGATCATTATGACACTTGTTGGCATAATCCAATTTTTTGTTTCACTTGTAAAGAGTTGAAATTGGATGATCACAATTGTGCGTCAACAGTGGAAAATCTTCGTGCTCGTATTGCCTATTTGGAAACTGTTGTCGATAACTTCAGAGCAAACCAAACTCAAGCTCAAGCTCCAGTTAGAGAAGTCCAACAACAACCGAACACTAATGGTATTCAGAGCTATTCATTTCATTTACGCTCTCTTAATGAATATCGCGGTGGAACTCGGTTCCTATGTAAAGTTAATGGTCGAGAGGTTCGCATTACTGATTTACATCTGAATGATCCTGCTTCAACGTTGCGGCAACGCGTACAAACTCTATTCCAAAGAGAAATTGGACCAATTATCATGGTGCATCATACGCCACTTGATGACAGCAAGACTTTACGTCAACATCAAGTCGGTGCCAAGCCTGTATATTTATCTGTGCTCGAACCAGGACGTCAAATGGGCGATGGTCAAAGCATCGAGATTACCATTGGACGCAATGGCCCAATTTGGTAATTCGATTTTCTTTAAGGAGCGGCGGATGTTAGGAGTCAATATGACCATCGAGTCAAACTAACCGCCAGCCAGGCTGGGATGCATAGAGAGTTGCGCGATTAAGCTTATATATTTGTTTTCATTAGCTTTTCTAATCACTTGTACATTTGTTATCCACTTGTTCATTACTTGTGATCGTACTTGTCAAGTTGACACTGAGATGTGTGTTTAGTATATCTGACGTCTACATTCCAGATTAGCCTTCTCAATTGTGTGTCATTTCATTTACTTACAATACTCAATCTTTCCTATTAAATATTTCCTTTTGAGCTCAATAGCTTGTGAAGTTTGTGTCTTGGTTCCGGGAACCAAGAAGTGAAAATATCCGTGATATTGTCGTGATTGGGTATTGCCGTGCGTTGTGGTTTATTTCATCCCCTAAACCCACAACATTTCTGAATATTCTAATAGGAGATGTTCTGAGGTGATTTTGATTCGAATATAAACCCATCTATTCGATTGAGAGTAACCTAAAGGCAAAATGCTGGCTTTTTGATTTCCATCCGTCTACTTTCGGGAGTCAATATAAATTCATATTCCCTAGAATTGAAGCTACAATCTTCGGATCCGAATTCCAAAGTTATTGGAGTGAAGCAATATCCGTCTTTTCTGGAGGCATTTGGGAAAAAAGTTCCGCTTTTACTCTATCTCAACCTCACTTTATTTGCAAAGCAGCCTCATGCAAATCTTGGATTCACACTCAATAGCTGAAGGGCAAGTTGAAAGCTGAATGGGATGTAGGGTTGTGGTGGAAAACTGATTGAAATGCTTATTCCCAAGTCATAATCCAAGTAAAGAATCGCCAGAAGAGAGATGAGGTCTATGCTAAAGTAAACTTTTATTGCTCACCCTTTTATTTTCCGGTGATGACAGAATAGATTCATTCAGTTGTGAATGGATAAATATTGGAGGCGAGAAAAAGGAAAGGAAGAGCAGTGACTCTGAATCGGAAACACCATCAGAATATTCATCCATCATTGATCTCCATTCTAATATTCACCTCCACTGAGAGAATAGTGGGATACAATATTCTTTGGCTTACTCCTGTGCTCTTCTACCCATCTCTATTGGATTTTTCTTGCATGCTAAGGATCATCAGACTTCTATTCACGATGATTGTTCTTGATTCCCAAACAAAGAATAGCAAGTTTACCTTTTGATCAATGTCCAATCGAAAGATTTTGCCGCTCGTCTAGGCCAAATATTGTCCAAAAATTGTGCGAATCACTGATTCGATTGAGCATTTTGGCTCTGAGAATCGGCTTGATTCTATTCATTTCCTCTTAGGAATACACATGCAACTTATCATGTGAGCAAATATTCACTAGAGCACGCAAGTAATGTTTCATGTAGGGTATCTGAATGGGCACTGATTACGGATATCCATCGTTTTACAGAGGTAGTCTATGCTTCTAGGAAATATAAGTTCGTAGATTTTCATTTCTTTTATGTATCGCAGTTCAAACATTCTAGAACTCTGCTGTGATTGATTCTTTTGGTCCATCAAGTCAGTTGCTTTCCAGATAGAGTATTAATTATTTCTTAAGAAGTCATGTTAAGAAATAGCAACATGATCTTGTAAAAATTTATTTCCTAGATTTTCCTTCGAGTTTGTTTGGACGGGGGGTATTTCTTCGATGTTATGAGTCAGCTACATGATTCAAAACTCTTTTCGACGATCTATCTCGATTTGAGAGAGATTAAGAGATGGAATTTCTATCAAAAGCTTCAAAATCGGTATAAATAACTTGGAGAAGGCTTTCATTTTGATTGCCTTTTTCTACAAAATCGATCAAAAGTAATGAAAAGTTTTGGTCTTAATCGCCATGAAAGCATTTTGCTTAGATGAGTTTTTATTGACTCCTCTTCGTCTGGAACAATACTGTAAATATTTTGGACAAGGGTTGTCCAATTTTTTTCCAACCTCATGAAACTAGAGTGGACCTTTTCATCTTGACGATATGGGCTAGTTTCTCATTTTGTGCTCATTAGATTGAAAATGTTGTCATCCTTTGAAAGGCGAAGACAAACATCTTAGCACTATTATTTACTTTTTGAAACACATAGCTCCTCGTCCTATTGAAATGTTTTCATCTAGAAAAAGTAATAACACAGTATACGAGTGAAAATTCTAACGGTACTTGAGGCTTAAAAAATTCAGTGTCCAAAGTAAACTTACACACAATCCTCATACATACACAAGGTATATCTGTTCATACAAAATTCTTGTTGATCAAAAGTAGAGGTTTTCGATCTGGAAGAACCTCAAGGCATATTTCTTGTCAAAATGAGTAAGATTTTCTCTGTGTTCGCTGATGCCAATTGTTTTTGGATCATAATTGTCAATGACAAGATAACTTGTCTCCGAAGAGCCAGCAACTGGATCAATTTGCTAGGGTTTTCTTCTTTTTTCCTCTTTTGTCATGACTCAAGTGAGCCCTTTAGCGTTGCTTCCTCGATTTCATTTGCTTACAAGGTGGACGATTGGTCCTCTGAGTCTCTGGTACATTGATTCTTCTCTCTTACTGTTAAGATTTCGCAATGAGTATCTGAAATGATTTGAATGCGAAAGAAGCTTACAATTGATGCTGGACACAATACTTTGGAGTAAACCTAATCTGCTTTAAGAAATCCAAAATTCGAGGTATTGAATAGACAACAAGAGTGAGCTCATTCTGGGGTAGTCGTATGAGATGACTTGTTGAGAATACTAACTGCTCAAAGTGATGCTTTCATTTTTTCACATGAACCTGTGAGCTAACGGTTTGAGTTTCAGGGAGTGTTTGAGGATAGAAAACTTAACATCGAAGACAAATATAAAGATTTTTTATTTTCATACACCATGTACCATTGGAATACTTTGATACTAACATTCTAGTGGAGAAAGTTATCCACTCTGGAAAGATGTATATTTATCTACAAACAATATGGACTCGAAAGATAAAATCATTCTCTTTTAAAGCTTCTTAAGATAATCTCCGCCCAGATAGAAATTTATCACCCTCGAAAATCCTTTTTTTGAAACAATACGCACAGATTTTGTCACCTTTATCTTCCATTTCCAATCAATTTCAAGATCTATTTGTTGAAACTTTTTGCTGTTGATGGAGTTACAAGAACATCTTTGATCGTATCATGATTGACCAAAACCACCGAATCAAGTAATCAAGTGCCACCATTTGAATGAATCTTATTCATTTCCTCGACATTTTCTCCTTATCATTTGCCCTTGTTGTAAGGGCTCTCGTTTCTTCTCCTTCCTCCTGCCAAAGTCTCTCTCCAATGCTTTGACTTGAATGTAGAGTCATGTAAACAAATTCTGTACCAAATAGATGGATGATTGAGGCAGCCACGCGATTTCCAATTAATTCAAGTGAACGGGTTGATAAATCGATATTGGGTTACATGTTCAGTTACTGTGATTACAAACTTTTCTCTCTTCTCATGTTCCTCCAAAGTGAGATGTTAGAACAATGCTTTCCTCTACCTCTCATTCATCCCCACACTTATTCTATCAGACCATGATTACTTCCAAGGATTACCATGCACTTTATGCTCTTTTGCAGGCCTATCAGCTGTATTCTGACCGGCTTTTGTGACCAGCTCCTTTCTTTGTCTCTCTTTCTCTTCACCTCCTACACAGAATATTTCACCTTCTACAAGAAGCAATTCTCAAAGTAAAGCCGGTGTCTCTGAGGACATTTTCTTCTGGAACCTTGAGTCAGTTCTGATCTCTTTGAACTCCATTCAACGAGTGATGAATGAACACCAATTTGATTTTTCATCTCCATGTTGACTACCTTATTCGATCCATAAAAGTTCATCCTCTCATATATGGCCCTTATTATCAGGCCTCTTCTTTTAGCCTAATCTTTCTTTTTTATTATTCCAGTTTTCTTCTTTTATTCTTTTATCCTTTCTTTGTCTTCATATTTATACCACGTTGACAGCTTAAGAGTGATGCTTTTGGAAGGATGGAGAGAGAAAAAGAGAAAGAAAAGTCCTCTCGCTCATTTTCATCACCGATAATATTCATCACCTTTGCATCCAAGCTGCTTAATGAGCTGTCATCAAAACTATGAGCAAAACAATTTTAGTATCACCAAACTCAACTTATAAGAATGGTTTCACCCAACATTTCACCATTAGACTCCACTCTATGAAGCTAGAGATAGCTTTTTTATGAATTTTTAGGTCAGACTGTATGTGTGACATTAGAGAGAGAGAGAGAGAGAGAGAGAGAGAGAGAGAGAGAGAGAGAGAGAGAGAGAGAGAGAGAGAGGACATTTATTCAAAGACATTCGGACTTTAGTGCTCAATTGACATGATGATGCTGATCTGTTCTGACTAATTCTAACTCACTTTTCTCTCTCTCTTTTTTTGTGCCTTGAATAGTTTGCCTTGAGGAGGATCCAGAAGAGATCAACAAGTCTGTGTGTCGATATCGACAAGGACCACTCTCATTGGATCCAAATTTCATTAAATTTCAAAAAACATTGGGCAATGGATTCTTTGGTGAAGTTTATCTAGCCAGCATTCCTTCATCTACAAATTCTGCCTCCATTCAAGTGGCTGTTAAAGTGCTCAAGCTCAGTGCTATTCCAAATCACAAGGTAAACATAAAAATTCTTTTATTCAACTGGAAGAAGAATGATATTTGATAAAGGATTTAGAGTGTTCCAGAACCACTGAATGGCCAAAGTATCATGGCCATGCCTGAATTTATGATGCATAAATTTCTATTTAATCTTCTCTTTTTCAATGCATCAAGGGAAAACGAATGAAAAGAGAGAAATAGAGGAATAGAATATCAACTAGATAGAGCATTAAAATATTCAATTTCGATGCTGGGTGTAGACAGTTATCATAGTGCAGATGAATTCGTTGATGATGATGAAATTCTCATCAGTCCTCCTCCCTTATATTTTCAATACTAGCAAAGCCAAACTTTCTCTCGCTCATACACTTACACAGAGAATGCAAGGGCCTAGAGAAAGATCAGTTTCAAAAGAGAATTCACTATGCCTGAAGTTGGCCAATTTTTCATTCAAATGAGTCTTCAGCATCATTTCGATTTGATAGAGGAATATGCATTTTATTTCTATTCTCTTCGAAAATATATACACATAAAATCGGAAGAAGAGAAGGAATACAAGAAAAGATACACTTTCATCATAAATTGAATTTATGTATCTTCATTTTTTCCCCCTTTTCATCCTGATATTTCATTCATCTTACATTTAACTATGAGATAGCGAGCAATTTACTTTGTCATCTTAGACATCAAATTTGTATCATTCTATATCCATCCATTTTTCTCCTCTTTTTCACTTCTTTTCATCGATAAAAAATTTCTCTGAACAAATGTTGAAATTATTCTTTTCTCTTTCCCTCTCCTCAAATTTTATATCGTGTAAGTTTGGGATCAAAATTGTCCTCAAACATTACTCAGCATCAAGAGAGAAGATTGCAAGAACAGCGTTTTTTTGCAATCGTGCTTTTTCGATTCGAGCCTTCTCATGCGATTCGTGCAAATTGATTTGAAATCGTATAATTTCGAGCCAAGTGAGAAGATGCAAGTTAATGTCGTGACAAATCTTGAATGCTGAAGAAAAAAGAGAGAGAAAGAGAGAAGAATTTTCTCCTTTTACCATCTCCTCATTTACTCATCCATCCACCAAAATCCCTGAGAGAGCTTACTTTTTCAATTCACTCTTCAAAACCAAATGATTGTGATTCCCTTTTATTCCAATCAGTGGCAAAGTAAAGGTGAAATCAGTGATATCAGAGGGAACACTTGAGAAAAGAGTTGATGAAAACAAGACCGGAGAATACAGAGAATCTCTGTGTTTGTTTCATCACTAACGCCCTGTCTGTCTTAACTGTTTCTTGGCCATCATTTTGCTGAAAGTAATTATAATTATATCTCTCTCGCTCATTTTGTGCGAATAAAAAAAGCTGAAGGCTTGTGAGAGGAAGAGCTGATGATAAAGAAAAAAAGTATGAGATTTTCTACTAGGTTTGTTCATTTTTGGGCTGGCAGCTCAGTCACCCGAGAGAGAGAGAGAGAGAGAGAGAGAGAGAGAGAGAGAGAGAGAGAGAGAGAGAGAGAGAGAGAGAGAGAGAGAAAGGAAGAAAGAGAGATTCACTTTGTTACTGATTTGGTAAAATTTGCTTGTCTTTTTCTTCTTTTGATGTGATCGAGAATCCAATTCGAAAAAATAGTCCAATGTATTCTTGAGCAGCTGAATGCCCGCATCATTTTGTTGAAGAAGAATCTTGCTGACCACAGAAAAAAGAATGGACAATGAATGAATGAACCGAGTTGAGAGGCGAAAAGCGCACGACAAGGATGAGTCTAAGGAAAGAGTGAGAGCAAAGGATGGCCACATCATGATGTGGACAGAAAGACTTGTCGTTTCCGGTTCCGGTACAATAAAGCATTCTTATTGTGATGTGTTGGACAGAAAGCTGTGAGAAGAATCTTCCAGCAGAAAGTAGAAGAGAGAGCAAAGAAATCACATGAGATGATCCATGAGAGGATAAGAAAGGCCTAGGAAAATAGAAAGAAATAAGTGGAATAGAAACAGACAAAGAATCAGAAAAAACAGGCAGGAAGTCTGACAGATAAATTGCGTGATTCTTACTTCGATGACAAGCAAACCTTTTCTTTTCACCGATCTTTTCGTTCGCATAGCTTTACTTATTCCCTCTCTCTCATCCTCTCTTCAATGAGCATACCTTTACCAGATGATATTGCTCTCTATTCACTATTCTTGCTTTCACTGAACTAAGCCAACAAGCCAACAAAACATGATGCCTTCACTAGGCATCTTCTATCATCATTGCTCGACTCTGTTGTCGATCCCGTTTTTGGAATCATTTGAGCAGTGATTTCATAACATGTAATTTTGTATGAACTTTTCACTTGGAGAAAACTTTGCAATCGGAAAAACAACTTGATTACAAGTGGTGTATAGATAATAATGACTGAATAGCCTGAGAGCTAAAAATAGCTTCAAAATTTAGCTTTGTCAGTGTTTAATTCGATTTAGCTATCAAATATTCAAATTAGATGCCTAATTATTTCGAGAGAGATGAGTGGAGGGCTGATATTTTATTTTATTTAATGGAAGTTGCAATTCTTCCGCTAGTTCTTCAATCCTTACGTTCCCTTTTACAATATGGAAGAGAATAGAAGAGAGATAGAAAGAAAGGGAGTTGAGATATATAAGTATTGAATTATGTACATGATTTATCATGAAAAACTTGGATGATATCTCATGGAACTTCACAAGAACAAATGCTGAATACTCTAGAAATAAAGTCTAACGGTTAAGCAATAATGCTGTCCAGCTGGAACATGGGGAACTTCACGGAAATTTTCTGAAAGCCCTCCAAAAATATGGAATCAAATCATTTCGACAATGCTGATCCAATGGTCTTTATGAAAATAAAGTCTCGGGAAATGGATAGAAAAAAACTTTAATTCAATGAACTCAATATTCTAATTTTATTCAAGCTTCTCGATCCATACTGATTAGTTTCACCAATTATTCATGATTTAGTTCAGCGAACAGTGATTCTGAAAGAAAATCCGCTATTTTTCAATTCAACTATCTCTCTCTCTCTCTCTCTCTCTCTCTTCGCCACTTATTGTTAGCTGTTTTCATAAGAACAAGAGTAGAAATAGATTTACCAAATGGAATGACACAAGCAATAGGATGTGAGAGAATATTGAGCGAAGCATCCGTGTAAGGATAAAGATGAAGATGGAGGAGAAGATGACATGATGGTAGAGAAAGCTCATGATTAGCCCATCGTCTCTCTCTTTTTTGCTTGGTTCTCTCTCTCTCTTTCTCTCTTCCTATCTTTCTTTCTCCTGGTCCATTGTATTTCTTCCATCATCTTGTCTTCTCTCTTTATCTTTTCCAGTCCCTTGTGTTGATGTTGGACATGGAGGGCAGGAGATGTCTTTTAATTGAGATCGACTCAGCCTCAGCTATGATGAGCTCCATTCATGATTTATGACACTCATCATTGAGCTTTCCTCTCCTGCCTCCACTCAGATGACCAGTTACGGTCATCTTTTTTTGTCTCTTGTTTTCCCACTTCCAGAGTCAAAACATACCATCCGTATACACTATGGAGAGATAGAATTCAAAAGATATCTATATCTATATACATGAATCTATCGTTTTTTCAGATCTTGTCTGTGTTTGGATAACTCTTCATTCACGAAGATTTGTATACAATTTCAGGTAGAATTGATAAAAGATTGGTAGATAGGGATGACATGAGAATTTTGTCGTGATCATTGCCATCTCAACTCATTGTATCAATTTTTTCCCGAAGACTAGTGCTTCCGACTACATGATCAACACATGGAGGATGTGGCATTTATATTCAGACTTAATTAGAATACATTAGTTTCGAAGATCTTATAATGAGGTTGAATAATATGAAGGAGGTAATCCTTCAGCTAGCCTTTGAAATTCCCATCTCCGGATGCTATTTTCAGAGCATGACGAACATGAAAAAATTGGTATCAAAGATGAGATGTTAGTATGTTCATCCCATCATACATGAACAGCAGTAAACTTTTTATAGTTTTCCATTTCTTCAAGAAATATGAAAAATATCTTCTGTCTAAGAGTTAGAATCTGGAAGAACAATTTTCTCTCTAAGATTGATCTGTTGCGAAAAAAATGATCAACAGTCGGAAATTCCTAAACACTCATGATATGAGAAAGAGGATCCAGGTCATAAATATAGTCAGTCATAAATCGAAATATCTGGAGCTCACTATAAGTTGAGGATGATTCGTTAACATTCGTAGTCTTTTTTCGAATTTTTTTCAAGAGCATTTTTGGTTCGAAAGATGCTTCATGAGATATCGAGTTTTGGACTGATATTCCTCTCTCTCTCTCTCTCTCTCTCTCTCTCTCTCTCTCTCTCTCTCTCTCTCTCTGAACTGACTTTCCTCAAACATATATCATTGAATAGTTTTATATGTTTGTTCACCAGGATCAAGCAGCTAAAGAGTTTCGAATGTCATTTTAAATGCAATTTTTCGCATCATTTGCTCCCTATTCCCAACCCATCGATTCGACTTGTTACTTTATCAAGAGCCTTCCATATCGACTCTGTTTGTTTGTTTGTGCTGTGTATCTATACAACCCGCTCATGTCCTCATGATCTTGGCTCAATATTCGGAACGAGAGCACAAAACTGATAGCTAAAAGATGTTCATCGATGCTCAAACATGTTCTCCACTGATGTCGATGCTGGCGATCAATACTTGTCGCTGAACTTAGGATCGATCGCAGTGAAGAATAAAAAAGCGATGAAGAAAACGGAGAAGGAAGGAAGAAAAAGGAGAAAAAGTGAATGTAATTTTGAAGATACATTCTTGCATCTAGATACTTCACCTTCGTGCTCAAGGAAAACGAATACTTTCTTCCGATTCCGGTTACATAAATCATTGCTCAATGCCAATGATGTTCCTCTGGATATAAATGTGTGTGTTTTAGCTGCTTTCCGTTTACTTTGGGGATTTTTCTTATGGTTTGAATTTCAAAAAACTGATATCCGATAGTCCAGCATCCAACAGAGAGGAAGAGAATCAAGTAAGAAGGAGACCGATGTGTTCATCATTCCGCATGATTTGGAGGACTTGACTAGGTTTGCCATAGATTGGTGAGATCATATTTTTTTCGGAGATAGGAATCCTTCAGATTAACTGTGAAGTAAAGTCAAAATAATCTCAAGTGGAACACTTACTCGCATCCCTCGATAAATCTAAAGAAGACTTTTTACTCTTTCAAACTGCTATATTTTGTTTGCCTCGAGTTATGGTGACTTTAGAAACCTCTGAAATATCCTGATAAGTGATATCTTTGTTTTAAGCATCAATTCGATCAAATTAAGCTATGTCTCTAGGCGATAGTATTGGTCTCCCGATTTTAGTCACCCTTTCTGGTGATTCTACTACACTATGTACTCTTTTCAAATCGCTAGTGTACTTTTCCAACTTTCTCTTCTTCTCAAAATCTTCACTCTGAGACCTTTCGAAGTTGGAGGGCTTACAGTCGATTCAGCTTCAAGAAAAACACTGTTATATTTCTCTTGCCAGATTTGTGGAGCCTTTTCTCTATCTCATGTGAGAATCTGGTAGAACTTTCACCCTCATGCTTAGATATATGCACAATTTTCGTCAACCTTCTTCAATTGACACGTGGAAAAATTGGCAAGGTTTTGCTAATTTTTTCTAAAAACACTACAGCTAGCAGCATTATGAAAATCTTATCAATTGGTTTCAGTGCAAAAGTTATTTCATGTATCCAGTTCTTAGTGGCTATTGGTCGATAGCTGAATCAGATTATCATTCAATATGTAATCGAATGAGAAACAGTGATTCTGCAATAGCCCTAGGAGAGCTATTAACTAGCCCTTCTAGAATGGAAACATCATCAATAGAAGGAAACCGATTACGAAGAAAAGTTTTCCAAAAGATTGACCAGTTATTGTTTATGCTCATCAGCTGGAAGGCTAAAACAGTTGGGTCAGCGAAAATATACTTTTTGTTTGCCTTTCGAGCTTATACCTAGAACCATGATCATGAATCTTGAACCCGAAAAAAAGTTTCATGAGAAAAGAGTGGAGAATGATAGTTATTTCTCTGAGCAAACTTTTGAGCTTGATCTTTCTACACTCAACCCAATAGAATGACGTGCTCAGAATTCAGAGACCATATTAAAACCATTCTGACCATCAGAATCATCGTTTTCACGGCAAGAATTTTCTTCCTCTCGTCCTCTATTTTTCAATCATTATCATTGCTGCAATTCACCGGCTCACTTGCCAAATTCAACTTCTGACTCAACTAGGATCTCTGATCATTGATCATCTCTCTTCCTGTCCCTGTCTCTCTTTCTCTTTGTTTTTTTTTCATCTGATCTCGAGAGGAGAGAAACACTTCGACTCACAGCTCAACATCCTCATCTCGAAGTGAGTTTCGCATTTGAACAATTTTCTTGTCTCATTATCTTCTCATGCTCATTCAATAATCCAAGCGAAATAATTCGTCAAGAGCTTCTCATCATGTGACTTTGAGGGGACATTGTTACAAATAAGATTGCTTGATCATTGTTGTCACGAAGTCCTCTTCGGGATCATTCTGATCGTATATCTCGTTATAAATTAGTGATGATTTTTGGAGCTGGTCACTTTCTTTTTCTATCTTGAACCTTCTAAGATGGAAGCCTCTTTGTGGTCATTGAATCTTCTCTTGCCATTTAGTGAATTGCTTTCATCATTCAATCTGATTTATATTCCCTCGATGTTGCCTTTCAATTCTTTTGGTCCCCATGAACTAGTGTGGTAGACTTGGACAGAGTGATGTTCGATATATTTTCCCGATCTTATCTATCTCTTATGTCCACTGGAGCAAAATAGTGAGATCCTGTTAGAATATTGGACTGACCTAATAAGTTGAGTTGAGTGGAGTTGAGCTGTTGAAATAATTCCATAAGTTCAAGAAGCTGATAGAATGGAAAAAAGAAGTTACTATTCTCATCTCTCTGGATGGAATGGCAAATGATGAATTTTCTTTCAAGAAAATTGCATGCGATATTCGTATTCAATTTTTCAAACTTTTCGCTCGTTTTTCTCTCATGGAAAGGAAAATGGCAAGGAAAGTTAGGATGAGCTACTTTATTCAATTGAGTGATTGAAAAATACTAGTCAAGAGCTCTCATACATTGAGATAGTGGAATAAGAAGGCAGTATCCTCTCTTCTCTTTCTTATATTGACTTTGATATTCTCTCTTGTGATAAATGGTGAACCATAAGTTCAAAAATTGAAGTTTTCTCTCCAATTTTTCTTCCAGTCGCTATACAAGAATTTTTGCAAAATATATCAAGTCAAAGGGCTCTGAAATATTGAACTTGAATATCTTTTGGTCAGATGAGCTCAACATCAATAAATATTCTACAATTCAGAGACATCCAATGGTGCTGATAAATTTCTCGTGGAAATAGTGTTGCAAAATTTCTACTTCCTTATTCAGACAAACGAACTCTCTAGAACTTTGAACTGATGATCTTAGATCCTTCTAGGAGAATCTTGTCAAATTCAGCTGAGAAGAAGAGATACAAATTCAGATAAAAGGTAGAGAAATATACCTAATCAGATCAATAGTAGCATTGTGTCGTATTTCCAGAGTATTTAGCAAAACTTCATATGTAGCTCTATCCTCGAGGCTTAAGGTATCCAGAATCTTTCAAACTCTCTCTCTCTCTCTCTCTCCCTCTCTTTGAATTGTTGGTATGAATAAGCAAATGTTGTTGATCCTTTAACAGACACCAAAACTTTGAAATAGTGTAAAAGAATAAGAATAAAAAGCTCTTCACAACAGCATCGAGCTCTTCTTCCATTGATAAACTGACAGTGGAATCATAGGATTTGTATGCTTTTGAAGCGAAGTTTGATAAACGTTTGTGTAAGAATATATAAAGGATCAAATATTTTACTATTGGTTGTCTATCAGCTTGAAATCGTGAAGATAGAGCACCTCAACTTAAGCTTTCATCATTTAGTTACTCCTTCTGTTTATTTCCCTACGTTTGCTAGGATTTATATCCTCTTCGATTCTATTCATTTTGAAAACATCTTGTTTCTTTATTTGGTTTTCAACCTCACTCTACTAAATATATTATTGAGTTTGCCATGGGAAAAAATGCTCACGTTCGAGTTCTGATGGATGAAAACGATAGAATTCAAATTTGAAGATTTGAAAAAAGAACCATTTATTTTTTAATGGATAAATTTGAATGGATTGAACGACAATTATTTCTCAAAAGAACAAAAATTCTCAGCCGATAGGTTTCCACACCTTTGGAGTTTTTATGGGTGAAAATCAGAGCTATTGAAATCAAAATTAAAATTAAAATCTATAACTGCGAATGATTCTTTTTCCAAAATTTCTTTGCTCTTGATTCTTGAAGTTGACTCATATTCTAAAAAAATTTCTCTATCAACAGAGCGAAATACTCAAAGAAGCCCAAACAATGTCTTCTCTGGATCATAAACACATCGTTCGACTGATAGGAGTTTGTGAAACTGATCCGATCATGATTGTTATGGAGCTAGCTCCATTAGGACCCCTCAATCGATACCTCATTGATCATGGATTTTGTGTATCAATTAAAGACATCGTAGCATTGCTACTTCAAGTGGCCATGGCCATGCAATACTTGGAGAGCAAGCAATTCATTCATCGTGATTTAGCTGCTCGAAATGTTTTATTGGTAAATGAGAAATTTGCCAAAGTGAGCGATTTCGGTATGTCCCGGGCACTTGGAATTGGAAAAGAATATTATCGAGTGAGTGCTCCATCCTCCATCATCAACACTGCTTGATGGCCTAGAGATTTCCTTGGTTTCTTCACTTCTTCACTTCCTCATTTTCTTTACAATCAAAAGGCTGAAGGCAAAAGCTATCAAAAATGATTGTTGCTAATAATATTTCTCCTCTTTTTGTGTCCATTCTTCCTCTATGATCCAGGCCAAAAGTGCTTCCAAATGGCCACTGAAATGGTATGCACCTGAGTGCATTTATTACTTCAAATTTAGCACAAAATCTGATGTTTGGTCTTTCGGAGTGACCATGTGGGAATCACTCTCCTATGGCCAAAAGCCTTATGAGGTAAGAAATTCAATAAAAAATCTATATTAATTAAAATTTGCCTCATAGTTTTCTGAGAATATTCTCTGATTGGTTAGAGTGTTCTGCTCGCGGAGAAATCTTGAATTGAAGCCTCGTTCAATTGTGAATTAACACAGGTCAATTTTCTGAAAAAGCGTCAAAATCATTCATTTAGCAGTAGATCATTCAAAAAAATTTTCAATGTTTCTAAAGCATTCAGTCGATAATGGAATTCCAGTCACCATTATTATCATGATGATGAATTTCATTTGTTTTCTCGAAATACTCTCCCATCCGCTGGACATACAGCATAAACTAGAGTCATCATTTTATTTGTCCCTATAATACATTTGAACACCAATGCTGAAATGTCATCCTGTGCTGTTGCAGTGGACTTGGGGGCATCCGCATAATCAGTACCTTTTGTTGTTGTATGGGTGTGTAAAATTCCATGTAACACTATTTTGTGATCACATTCCACATTTAAATTGAATTGTCGCTCAACCACATCTCTTTTTCATCAACCATTTTGCTACCCTTTTCAGCTTCTCTTCCCAGAATATCATCACATTATGTGTCTAGCAGTCCTATGAGGTATACAGATTTTATTATATTAGTTAATTTTGAACGAATTTTGCCACCCAAGTTGGACTCGAAATTTTTGCCCATAGGCTTATGTCTTGCGAGCAAAGAATTGCAATACGTTTACTCAGCTAATCTTGACTCTTTATTCTACTTTTTTTTGCAAAAATTCGAGTCAAAATTGAGACACCTCAGAGCATTAATAAAAATATGTATTCATCCAAGCTCAATGCTCGCTCATCATCATATATTTGAAACAATGTGTGGTAATTTTTGTGCATAATAAAAAACTAGAGCTAAGAATTGTCCTCAGGCTAGTAGCATTTCAACTGTTAGTCATTCATACAGAGTGAGTAATGCTACACGGCCACTGATTGCCTGAAACATGAGATATATGTTTTCATTATTATTATTTCCATCTTTCTCTCTTTCTCTATGGCACAAGGGTAACGAGAATGAGCTGGTCATGTATCTTCATTAGATTATTGTCCATTCACCTAGTTTGGCTGCCTGATTGTGTCTGATTCTCAGCATCCCAAGTTCACTTAGCTGGCATGAAGAGTGAGTGAGAGAGAGAGAGAGAGAGAGAGAGAGAGAGAGAGAGAGAGAGAGAGAATAGTTTGTGTTTCATGTATCGATCGACAAAGAAATGAATGGATCTCAAAACAAGAAGATGAACAATCTCATGATCGATTCTTCACCTTACTTTACCATTCTGCCTCGTTTTCTGACTCCCCATGGTTCGAAAGTATGATTCTGTCAACTTTCATCAGTAGCGTGCTGATATCGAGTCAAACCTAATTAGTTTGCTTCATGTCGCCGTTCGATGAAATATTGAGTTGCCTCAATAATATTGACTCCTTTCATTGATGATCTCTCTCTGTCTCTCTCTTTCTTTCTTTCTTTCTTTCTTTCTTTCTACTCCATGGACCGCTTTTGTCTATCCTTTCCTGCTCATTCTTCTTCACAGCATCCTCATCTTCCTTCTTTCTCTCTGTACTGCTTCATTTCATCCATTCTCAAACAATATGTGCAGCTCTCTTGTGGTCAGCTTTGTCTTGCCTTCTCTCTCTCTCTCTCTCTCTCTCTCTCTCTCTCTCTCTGTCTCTCTCTCTCTCTCTCTTTCTCCAGTGACCATCATCAGAGGAGGATTAAGGAGGGTGTTGAAGACATTCCAGGATGCTTACTCCCTCTAACAATCTTGGAGAACAAAAGACATAGGAAATAAAATATTTGCTCAGACTTGCTCATCCGAAGAAACATTACTTCAAATTCATAATTTCTGTAGGGAACAAGAGAAGATGAAGATTATCTTGGAATAAGATGTGATAAATTAAACATCTAAATTTTTTCACAAAACTTGAAAACTAATCAGTTGGGCAGAGAAAAATTGAAAATTAAAAAAATTTATAATAGATCAGATTTAGGTCGCTTGATATGTTTTTTGAAATTCCATAGCTCAAAAATTGAAATTGAAGATAAAGCAATCAGAATCATCCGAAAAACCAATTTTGTTGAAATTTGAATCTTAACTTTTTTTCGGTCATTTTACTCCCAATTGTTTAGGGAATGGATGGTCAAGATATACTGAGACTTTTTCGTGAAAATCGACGTCTTCCAAAGCCAGATAATTGTCCACAAGAAATTTACAAGCTAATGTGGAGCTGTTGGCAATTCAGGTAATTCATGATATCTGTTTAATTTTATTTTCACAGTTGCACTCAGCCCGAAGCTTTCATCCAATTTGATCCTTCTATTTCAACACACAAAGATGATGTGTATGCACATCATAGCTAATTTTAGTTGACCACCTTGAAGAATTTTCAATCATGGGAACAATTTTCTCTCTCTCTATCTCTCGTATTCAAATTTCAATCATGCCTAATTTCCAACTATTGGGTTTCACATCCTTCGATTTAACAATGGGAAAATTTTTCCATCATTACACTAATGTACTAATCGTTACTGTTTTCTGATTCTAGGCCAGAAGATCGACCAACTTTCGCGGAAATATGTCAAACAATGACAACATATTTTCTATGTTCTGACTTAAGATGAACACACACATACACACATATATATAGACATACCGATATCACGCTAATATCATGAGACATTATTTACAATGTGCAAATTGTGATCATCCATAAAAACTCATTATTGAATCTCGATCACGTTCTCATTTATCCGTAAGGTTATTAATCGATCTCTTAATAGAAATGAATAAGATTAGTAATGGAATTTTTCTCTATTTGATTACAGGTCTCAAGATGATGATGACTACAGAATAGATCGACTCCAATCGTTAACTTATTAGAATTATGTTATCATAGTCAAAGTTAATTAATCTAAAGAAAATTTTTAAAGAAAGAAAATCTTTATACTGTTAATCATTGTTTCTCTTGTTATTTTTGTTCAAATTGAAATTCTTCGACGAGAAGGATAGATTTTTGTAAAATTTCGTTAAATTACAAGAAATTTCCTCGTTTTTGATGCATATCTGAAACTGAATTGTGACAATTCATTGAGAAGTAGGAGTTTTCTCCAATTGAATAAAAAAAATAACGAAAACAAAAGAAAATATCATCTTAAATTATCACTTCCGATTGTCTCTCTCTCTCTCTCTCTTCCTTCTTTTCCCACTATTACGTTCATCACACGCATCTTTTCATCGATTATCTACAAGACGGAAGGTCGAACGAATAATACTGAATCAGCAATCACAATCATGTCGAGACACCAATATTTTCGATATTCGTTGGCAACTATTGAGCTTTGGACCAGACTTTTGTTGATTTTGCTTCTCGTTTTTTTCATGATTCTGCTTATCCCACTCGCTTTCTCACTTCCTCACTTGTTATGTCTATTTTCTCTCTCTTTCTCTCTCTCTTCCCAAGGCTAATGGTAATGATGTTATTTTCCTCTAAAAAAAGTAATCTTCCATTTTTCCTATCTTTGATTCGATACTATCAATTGATTTCAATACAAGAAATTCGATCTGATAGGCCAAGATCAACATGTTTCTAGCCATCATAGTCCCAGTACTCTCTTTCTTTCTTTCTCCCTTCGCAACATCATGTCCTAGGTACCTCTTACGTGTCGATGTTCTCTCTACCTCTCAACACTTCCGTCATCAAGACACCCAAAGTCATGATGAAATGATTGAATAAGAATTTTCTCTCCCAAAGAAGACGACCAATAATCGAAAGGGATTGGTGATTGTGAGTAACAGTAGATGACAGAATATACTAAAGTATGCGCCATAAGAGTGGCGCTGAAGGACACACATTTCGCTCGTACAAGTGTAGTTGTTGATCACTTTTGAAGCAAAAGTTTTGCTAAATTTATTCCCCTTCTCTCCGTTCCTTTACAATTTACTCGCCAATCGTTTAAAGTTTTCATCTCTTTTTCTCTTCTCTCTGTGTGTAAGTGCCTATCTCTCTCTCTCTCCCTCTTTCGATTCTTTTCACACTATCAAGTGGGTAAGTAAATCAATACGTGAGGGGAAACATCTAATTGTGTTAAATTTCCCTGGTTAGTTGGTGCGTTTATGTGTGTGTATGTGTGTGTATTGATTAGTTATGTTGATGAAAGAAGAATAAGAAGGCAAGAAAGCGTAACCAGAGTATCTTGAGAAGCTGATTCGCTAACAGCATCGCTAAACTACGCCGATATAAGAGAGAAGAGAGACTTGCTTTAGGATGTGATCTGATACCGCTTAAACCAGAATCTTAGCTCATCTTGCCGAACCATTCTTGCTCTCCTCTCTCTTTCCTCTCTTTCCTCTCTCTCCTCTCTCTCCTCTCTTTATCTTCTTCCACATCTTCTCTCTCTTCCCTCCGTTCACGTGAACTTGTCAGCATCACACCTCGTGTCCTCCCTATTTAAGTGCCAATAGCTATCTTGCCTCGCTTCTTGCCAGTTGCCATTCGATCGTCCAGCTAGTAGAGTCAATAAGTCTATTGTTTCATCTCCTTTTACCACCGAGAAAATTTATGCGTTTATTCCAGTAAGTGTCTACTTTCACCACCCTTTCAATATACTTGTGTTGATGCCAACAATTGAGAGAAAGGTATCCAGTTAAATCCTTGATCTTGACTGATCACCATTTTTGATTCCGTCAACTTTCAACCTGAACCATTTTTGCGCTCTGTGTGTATGTGTGTGTGTCCTTTGACCTGCTTTCGCCCTACCTTCTTGATCACGCTGCCTGTCACTCACTTGACTTTGAGTTTTGTCAGGAAAAAAAGTTTTACTAAACTCTTCTCTCTCTCTCTTCTTATTTGTGTTTTTGATTACAGATAAACGCTACTTGACGTTGTGTTAGTGAAATACTCTTCTTTTTGCTCTCAAACGTTCCCATCTCTGTGTGCAAGAAACATAACCAATATTCCTGATCAAAATGCGTGGACAACTACCCGAAATCCAGATCATCTCTCGTGTTGGCTCCCTGCCCATAGTCAAAAGTGCTCTTGGTGTGGCCGCTGAAGGTTATGAGAAGATTAAAGGATCCAATGCGCTTATCAATAATACCATGTCAGCTGCCGAACAATCGATAAACTATGTCGCCTCTTTGGTCGCTTCAAATCCAGTGACAGCCAAATTTGAGAAAATAAGTAAGTAAAGTTTTTTTATCGCCCATCTTGTAATGTACAGTCACATTTGACTGCCTTTTCTCTGTCTCTCTGTCACTAATTGTTCACGTGACTATCTCGTAATATGAAGATGAGAACGATTGATTCGCTCTCGAGGGCACTTTACATGATAAATTGAAGACGATGAACTCGTCAGAATTACCGATGTGCCAATAGATATAGCATATTCACTCCCTCATAACTTGATGATTATGTTATGGTATCGTCAGCGCAATAATGATAGGCCCTTTTTGTCAATTAAGCTTATTTAATACATCCTCTACTACATAACAATCGGCAGTTTCCTCTGCTTGTCGATCAGGATCGTCGTATTAACGGCTGGTCCTCTTTGCTCTATTTATCCACTTAAAAGCATCATGTTCACATATATACCATCTCTCACGCTATGCCTCTTCAATCTTGTCTCTCTATTCATCTTTTTCTCTCTCTCTCTTTCTCTCTCTTTCTCTCTCTTTCTTTCTCTCTTTAATTCTCTTAGTTACCATCGCTGACTCTCTGGCTTGTCAAGGACTCGAAAAGCTGGTGGCTACTGTCCCTGCCATAACTCAGTCTCCTGAAGAGGTAATTTTTCTTCTTTCTCTCTCTCTTCTTCAATTCACAAGACTATCTAGTCAATTGTGACGTCGAGGATCATGATTTTCATAGCCTCCCTATGGCATGCTCCTTAAAATTTTGATAATCATTTTATCTTTTTCCGTTTTCTTTTCCTGCTTCTCCATCTTTGGCAACTGTTTGTAACTTGTAAACAGCTTTATACCACTGGCTTAGAGAAAGTTGGTGAGATCAAAAAATACAGCAATGAAAAGGTTCAAGGACTTAAGGAACTTGGTCTCCAAAAGGTTGGACATGTTTTCGCTGGTTCCAATGCTCACGCTCTGATCGCCAAGTTTGTCGATACTGCTGTTGAGCTGACCGATAAGACTGTTGACCACTTTCTTCCTCCATCCGATGATGAACCCAAATCTTCAACCTCTCCTAACGCCAGTGTTGCCATCAAAGTGACCAATCTCTCTAGTAAACTTCGGCGGCGAGTAGTGCGTCAAGCAGTCTATGGGTATCATGTGGTCATGACTCCTATTTACGGCATGGCCAGTTTCATACCGAAAGCAACGGAGGCACATTAACTTTCCATTAATCCCAATTTGTCTACTTGTGCTTGATGCAAAATTTTTACCCTTTACTTTCTTAATCAGTCTATTTTATTCAATCTTCTATCGTTCTCTCTTTCTCTCTTTCTCTCTTTCTCTTTCTCCAAACTATCGTTAGTTCAAAGGGGTCATAAAAATTTTCTGGAATCTGAGAGATTCGATTGAGCCTATTGCCATTTCTTATCAATTGCCCTCTGTAGAGCTTGTCTCAGATCACTCGAGGAGTGAAATAGAAACCACCTAAATTCTTATCCTATGTTGGAAGTATCATTCTCTCCACAATTCCCTGATCATGGAATATATTTGATAATCTTAGATCATCAATCTAATTTCCCATTGAATGTTCTCCTTGAGATATCTGTGAATCTCTTTCTATCATTCTGGACCAGTTTCATTAAAATATAGAGGGAGGTGGTTCATAATAGCCATCAACAAAAATAAAAATCTTGCAAAATTAGTTTGCCTCGAGTAGAGGTATTATAAAATGCATTTCTCATCTGATGGATGATTTTCAAGAAGGGAAATGGTATGTTTTATCGGAATAATTTTGGTGTCAGTATTCAATTGTTTTATCATTAGTGAAATCGGGCAATATTTCTTTGTGAGTCTGTGTGTCTCTCACGATTGATGATGAAGTCTATGGGTCCACTAGATAGGGAAAGTTTTGAACTCATAGGAACATTTGATACTCAAGGGAGTGGCTTTTTGGTGAGAGAATGAAGAGTTTATATCTAGAATAGTCATTGTTAAAGGCTAATGTCCTCTCCATATCATCTGCTATCCATCGCTGCTGGTAGTCTATCATATCTGCTCCATCACATGAAGGGAATTCACCAATAATGGTTCAAGCCAACTCGGTTGCGAGAGCAAACTCAAGCACATTCAACAGATATCACTATCGAAGCGAGCCACTTGAGGATCAGTTTGATCGTTAGGTGGAAAGTTCATATTTCTTGTTTTGAAATTGGCAAAATTCCAGAGAGACGAAAATGTCTTCCGATTGGATGATGTAGAATAGGAGAACAATTATTTTCCGGTGGAGATCAATTATTTTTTTAGTCATTCTCTTGTAATTGACTTTTTTAATGATGCTCTCGATAGATAAAAATGCAAATTCATGAATTCAATTGAGTTGATTGGCAAGAGGAAGCAATGATGAGCAAGAATTTTATAGAGATATTTTGTAATTTTTATGGCAAGCGCTTGCCCATTGATCCATTCTCATGAACCCGATCAACAAGGGAGAAACATCTGGATGAAGATGGAGGAAAAGAGGCAGAGTATTATTATTTGACGCACAAAGATGAGAGGAGAGGAGAGAGGAAACTGTTGGTTGAATGTTGCTCATCATTCTTCGAATTATACAACCTAACAATCAGCAATATTTGTTCAAAGTATCAACAAGTGTCGAGTTTCATCTAAATTACTCGATAAGATAAAAAATTTGACCAATTCTCTCTCTCTCTCTTTTTCTCTCTCTCTCCCTATCACTCACTTATAATCAATCTGTATCCGTATCATCAGAATCAGATACAATGTCAATAAGTTCAGGAGTCTTGGGTGGCTTAGGTGGTCGATCGTCTTCAACGACAAGAACGACTGAGTCATTCGAGTCATCACTTGAACTGGTCTCGCTGCTGGGATTGGGCATTGAGGGCTCAATGGATCGGCTCGATGATGACTCGAGAGCAGAGGAAGAGGTAGTGCACGAAGGTATATGGCCAACACATAGTACTTCATCTGAGTCATCATCATCAACTTTGACAAATTTTCTTTTTCCTTGACCACTTCCCGGACAAAGACCACTTGGTCCTGGAATTGGCTCATCGTGATTGCTTTGGTTAGACGGAGCAGGATGTCTTTTAGGCCTCTCGGGTTGATTACGTCTGACTTGAGATTCACCAGAATCAGGAAATGTTCCTGTTTCATTTCTACCATGATTGGAAGTAGCATGCATCTGTCGATGTGATGATGATGAGGAGGATGCGGTCATGGGGCTTGGCACACCAATAGAAACGACGGAGGAAGAGGGAAAGAATGAAACAGAAGGAGTTATAACTGATGTGAATGATCTTTGAATGCCCATCGGTCGAAATGCTCGTAGAGATCGATTTGCCATGAAATTATCGGATGGATCTGGGCGCTCTCTACTCAACATGGGACGCTCTCGATGATGATGCATACTCCTTTGCAATGTTCTCCGGCTAGGTCCTCGGTAAGGCTCAAACATGTTCAACATATTCAACTCAGGATGGGCCATAAAATTGTGAGGCATCACCAAATTAGTTAATCTTTCAAGTATCCGATCATCAAATAGAGGGCTGCTTCGATATGGATCTACATAAAATTCTTCATAATTGTCCACCGATTTGACCCGATATATTATCCGATCAAATGGTTGGCGACATACGGGACATTCTGGCTTAACTTTAGACCATTCTGTGAGACAAATTTTGCAGAAACTGTGATAACATTTGTTGGCAAATGATTTTTCCTCTTTTGTACCCAAACAGATAGAACATGGAGGCTCTGGAGAGGCTCGCTCGTTGATTTTCAGATCAGGTATCACCACATCGGGGAGCAATTTTTGTCTCTTGAACATCTTGCTTCACCAATCGCATACACACACACAAGTACACAACAATATTACGATAAATATTTTATAAATATCTATTTAAATGATTATATCTAATACAAAGAAGCAAAGATCACACATACAATTCGACACCATCAATGTTATGAACTTGAACAACCAACAACAAAAATGCATTGTATACACTATACGTATAGTGTACACTATATAATACTATATAATACTCCCTCTAGTAGACTGGCATGTGAAATGATCCCTTTAAACTGGTACATGAGTACTTCAACCCATTATTTTGACGAATAAGAACGGCGCCAATTTTATTACTCTTCCAACTGAGAATAATTTGATTCGAATTATTTGAATAAGAACAATTCATCATGAAGAGTGAAAAGCTTAGTCTCTAAAATTATGGACGAGAGATACTTTTTGAGTGAGGCTTGAATACCAAATTTTAACATTGCCTCTTGGTCAAGAAAATGGTCACTACATGTATTGGCTGTCGAAAAACTTTTGAATGGGGAAGAATTCTTATTTCTGGTCAAATGTTTCTAGAAACAATCTAGGTTTTGAGACAGAGGGTTAATTGAAAAAATTTCATGGACGATCTTGTTGATTTTTCTATGTTTCTAAGTACGTTCAATTCTCACTCCAAAAGTACAAATTTATGTACTCTGGGTCAATTTTCTATTCTTTTTAGCTTTTAGCGTATTTAGTGTTCAATGGAATAATTTTTACTATTAATAAGTGGTCAGATACTTGATTATTATCCTATTTCTGTCGCAGCGATGATAGTCAATTAGTGGAAAACTTAGGTATGACGCTCAACAAGACTTTCTCAGAGATTTTTCCAAATCCTTGAGATAGAAATTCCTTCCTAAATCATCTGGTAATTATTTTCATTTCACCAACCAAACAGTAGAAAATTAATTTGTTGTATGTCACAAATTGAGCTTTTGAGGTGAAATGATCTCTCAATTTCAATAACTTTGAGAGTTTTCTCGTGAATTATTTTCAGTAAGGAAAGCTTTCAGTGATTCATCTCAAATCATCAGACAGGAATTTAAAAAGCTGTTGATGGTAGTGCATTTTATTGATGAGTTTCGGGTTGAAAGATAGACTATTAGCAAGAAGGAGAAAGGAAATAAAATTAATTTAGCCAAACGGATTGAAATCTAAAAAAATCATCGGATGAGCTAGGAATTTTTTTGAAGAAAATAGATACAGAGGAGTTGATCGTCCGGAAATTAACGAGAGAGATTGGTTTATGAAGTGTTTCCAGCGAGCCATTTTCCATTCATGCATGATTGTTGGTGTTCCTCACAGGAACTACTTTCCATAATAGCCATAATAGGCTGGATAGCCGGGGTAAGCATACGTGTAGCGATAGCCATAGGTTGCAGGGACACCTGGAATAGATGATTTAATGTTGAGATTGATTTTCTCTAACGGTAAGACACTTAGTCGACCCTGATTTACTCAAGAGCTGCAATTATTCCTTGACAATCAAACTTACCATAGTAGAACTGGGCAGTTGCTGCAACTACAGCAATGATGAGAAAAACGAGGAGAATCAGCTGTAAAAGAGCAGAAAGGAACACAATTTATAAGGATTAGGAATCAATATAGTGATTATTTCAACACAAATGAGCAAAATTTGAAAGAGAAACTTACAAGAGATTGCATTTTGAGAAAACTTAAGTGAATTGAGTGTAGGGCGATGAAATATCACAAATTTTTTGAAGAGCGAGATGTACTCACAATTGTGCGGTCAGGCCAAGATCTGTTCCTTTTATAGTTTCTTGAGGATGCTTGAGAATTCAACTCCTTCCTACGTAACCAATGGAAAATATTCCCACCCTTTTAGATGGGATGTTTTTCTTTCTCCATCAGGCCTTGAAATTTTGGACAACCGTTTTTTTCGTTCTTTGAATCTTCCCGAAAAGATGATGCATATTAGCCTAGAGGAGCGCGTTTAGAACGATTTTTCAAGAAAGAAGAGAGAGAGAGAGAGAGAGAGAGAGAGAGAGAGAGAGAGAGAGACAAGAAAGCTATTCGGAAACTTGTTTCCTCTGTAATAGTAGAGATCAACTAATAATAGTTTTTAACAACTTCATTCGAAATTCAATGTTATCGATCAGATTCCCAGGCGGTTGAGTGGATACTCATGACGTTGATCAGCCTGTGGGAATAAAGATGATTTCTTGAATGTGGAGTACTCACATGACTTATGATTGATTTTCTTCCAAGATCTAGTCTTCCGATGATTCTATAAATTTGGCCGTAACCTATCGAGAAAATTCCAGATGAACTTGAAAATAGACAGGCGTCAGATGAATATGATTCCATGATTCACCAGCCAAATGAAATACATGGCCTTCAATTTACCAAAACACTCACTTGTTGATACTATCTAATCCGATCCTTTTCTGATCATGAATCACAACATGATTTCGAACAATAAAATGGCTTGACTTGATTTCAATTTTTGAATTGTCGAATATTGAATTAGTTGAGCCCAATAAAAGTTGTCCGCTGAAAGTTCTTGAAGTAAGATTAAAAACATACCGTGAATAAATATTTTGTCCTGCTGAGTAGATTAATTTTTCAAGTTTTTAGCGTTATAATTAGCCTGAAAATCGTTCAAGAGTATGAAACTTGGTAGAAAAGTTGAATTTTTTCAGATTGATAACATGAGCATCATGCCAGCCTTCCTTCAATAGTCAGGAGTGGATGAGATTTCGGAAAAGTTGACTTTCGAAGTTTTGCCTTCGATTAAAGATAAATTTAATGCAAATAATATGCTGATCTTTCGACTGATGTTGGGAATTTTTTCACTAAGAAAAAAGTTTGAATTTTGTTAGGTTGTCGGAGTGAAAATTCTAGAAAAATGGGACTTTTACCTAGTAGAAGAAAATAAATCATGATTATTTAATGAAAAAAGAGCACGATCCATCCATGTGATGTACTCAAGGTCCATCTTGTCAGTCACCCACCAAACTCTTTTTCGAAAACAACAAGACCTCAGCGGAGGGGAATTTCTATTCTTTTCTTAGCTCCACGATTGTCCATCCCACCGATGTTTTTGATTTGCTTTTGACTGATGACTGCTGGATCCATTGACGTGATCCTACTCACACATCCGTCTCCATTAATCCTCCCAAATAATAAGCTATGATTCGATCATAGGCATGACTATTTTATCAGGTATCGTTTGCAAGTATGTCATTCTTTTTTCCTAGCAAGCTTTTCTGGTTTTTCTATTAAACTTAGTCAAGTCTACATCGTGGCACTATCGATGAATGGTGGGATGATCAACAATCATTGAAGTTTATCCAATCAAATAGAATTTTTTCCAAAGATTTTCCATTTTTGCTTTTCGAAGAAAAGTATCGTTCAGTATGATAAAATCAAATCTATTTTGCATAACAGTAGGAATCTTGACTTATATTTGCTAACTCTCTAGAAGTGTTGACGAAACAAAAATGATAATTATCTTGATGGAGAACGGCTTCTTAGACTTTCATCAATTCGCTTCAGAAATTTTCAACTTAGATAGCCTCACTCAGTGTATCTGAATTTGGTTCTGTCAGAAGGATGAAAAGTCAAGAAGTTCGTTCGAAAAATTCTCAATGCATACCCTGTTCCCAGCTGATGAGAAGTTTAAAATAAAAGTTTCTACTCACGACTCGTCCGTGATGATCTTCGATACAGAGATACAGTTTTGGTTGAGGCTGAAGTGAAAAACTCGACATGATAACTCAGAGATGATCATATATATCCAAGTTGATCAGCCTCGCAATCTGTAGATGAAGAACCTCATGAGGCAAAATGATTGAATCGGTAAGAGCTACTAGCATTCAACTCCCAGATTGCATGAAGCCTCATTACACATGTATTTGCTCACATGGTTCGAAAAATTCTCCGCAGACAATTGATATTGACTAACTTAATTTATATTATTGTTGCTCATTTTAACAACATTGCACTTTCAAGACGCTTTAAGCACTCAACAAATCGTATTCGAATCAAGTTTTGTGTCATTTCTCAAACTAGCAAAGATTTTTCACGGATCATAGGACTTTCAATCTATCGTGAACGAGCGATTGACACTGACACTGAACATGTAGTGTAAACCACATGTAATGATGAGAATTCAATTGTATTTGCAACAAAACTGTTTATTATCAAAAGCTCTGAAGAGAGCCAGTTGTAAAAACTGAGATTAGCTAAAAAACTGGTTCAAAAAATTTAAAAAAATCTAACATCTTTAAAAAAGCTATCTATCCGGTGCTGATGGAAACTAATGGAACTGTGGTGAGAATTGAGCCTAAGCATCTTTGTGGGTATCCAGAACTATTGTTGAGTCCTATCTTGATTGTTGAGGTCAGATTGGGTTCTGTTACTTCTTGAATGCATAAGTGTAAGCGGCAGCGGTTGGGTATGTGTAAGCATATCCGTAATGAGGAGCGGCAACATAGCTTGCTGCATATGGATAAGTTGCATATGGAGCATAGTATTGGCCCAAAGCGACGGCAACGAAGGCCAAGAGGACGATAGCCATGATGATCTATCAATAGAATGAAAATATTGTTCGAATATCATTAGAATGTAAAGTTCTATTCACAACGAATAAAAGAGAAATATATGTATATACATCTACTTACTGAGGAGTTCATTTTGAGGTTTGGTGAGTTTGGAGAGTTGGCAAGAAGCGCAAAATAAGAAACGAATTGAATTGCTGAGTAAGTCGAACTGATGCTGTTTGCATCCCAGCCACCAGCTTATATACTATCGTGGCAAGGCCAGTGTTCGGGTGGGTCCAACGTGAGCCCAGTGGCTTACAAGTGGCATTAAACAGGGGACTTTTCTTACGCCTTTCCAAATTTTTCCCCAGTCTCTCTCTCTCTCTCTCTCTCTCTCACACTCTCTTTCTTTCTTTCTTTCTTTCTATAAAACCAACTGAGAGAGGAAGAAAAGTTTTTCCTCCGTTCCGACCATCATCTACCAACGTCACACGTATTCGGCATTCTTCGGCCAAAATAACGTAACAATCGAATGACCTTTCAAATTTTGACAGTTACTTTATCCAGCTACTCACTACTCCCTGATGCTGAGGCACCAAGTAAAGTAACTCGTCAAAATTTTCAGTGTTTAAATGAACCTATTCGATGTTTTAGTTCGAAATGTACATCCTTGAGTTGTTCGCTGGAGCATCATGATTCCTCCAAAGTTTCGCCAACCATTCGCTTCATCTTTCTGTTCAAGTATTTTGGTGAGAAATCGATTCGATCACTTCCCTTGTCGGACGAAGATGAAAGATGCTGATCACCATGACAGGTGAGGTAAACAATGTTTTACGGTGATCGTATGTGGGAGGATAAAGATGAAGAGGGAAGCAGTATCTAAATGAGATTCAAATCTTCTTATTTGTGCTCAAAATTTGCGGAAAATCCTCAAAATAGATATCTTATTGCGAAAGGTTCAAGGATGACACTAAATAGAGATACTATCGAGTTACAGGCTCTAAGTATATAGGAAAAAAAACTTCGAGACGCTAATCAAGGCGTTTTCTCATTATTCTCGGACAATTCCAAAGAAAAATCATCGAGATTGGAAAAATTCATTTTCCAAAAAACATTAATGCATAAACTGAAGAAAATTTGATTGCTCCTATTCTCGAAACGAATTTGACAGATCAATAGAATCAAAACCATCATTTTTGTCCAGTCATAAAATTCCACTCGAGTATTTGTAATTGAGTATATGTAACTGGAGAAAAAATTTACCTCTAATTTGCCTCTTTTTACTGTCTCTATCATCTTCATCTATATTTAATTTGAGTACCTTAACAAGAAAGTCCTATGTCCAGCTTGCAAAGTTTTCAAGTGAGATCTTTTTGGAAAAATTCCATTTGATGGATCCAAAAATCTCTGAAAGTTCCAGTCTGATCTTGCAAACCCATGGGTCAAACATACTGTACACTGGTCTGTAAACACTATGAGGGTAAAAAAATTGACACTGAGACAGATTTGGTGTTTGATTGTAGCTTATTAGCTGACTTAATATCATTATCATAAAAGATTGAAATAGATTTACATTGAGTCGGCACCATTTGAAGAATAAAATGATTGAACAATACGCTGAATCTTAACTGAGGTAATAATTATATCAATTATGTGCTTCATTCTTTTGCAATTGTCAGAATCTTCAATTCTTAGGGAATCAGGTTATGTTCAGAGGTAAGCTGTTGAGCCGATCCATCAATGCCATAAAAGAGGGGTCATCAAGAGGCCCAGACCTCTCTATTTGAAATCCTCGAAAATCTCATGTCTTTCCATTTGTTTCCTTAAGTAATAAATTGTCCTCAGAAATAGTAAAAATTCACTTGCAAGCCACTCAATTGTTGATGCACAAGACGATGTAAAAGATAATCAAGAATGAGAAAAAAAATCAGTTACCAAACGAAAATTTGGAGCCAATCAATATCAGATGCAGCTCAGTTTGTGAGAACTTTTCCAGTGAAAATCTGAATATATTGGGGATAGTGTTTCATGAAAATGAACATATTGGTACAGTTCTATAAGACGAATTGTGGTGAAGAAAACCCATGTCAGAATCTTTATAACAATAATCTAAAGAGTTGGAAGAGAACTTGGTTAATCATTTTTGAAGCCTCACAATCCAACAGATCAGAATAAGATTCTTTATTTGAGCCTCTATCATCATTCTGGATGGAGAAACTGTCAATCGCTCCCGTCGATTGTGAAACAACCAAGTTTTCACTCTAGAGCATTGGAAATGTTTGTTGAACAATCAATAAAATTGCTAATCGTGAATAGAATCAAGAAAAAACTCTCGGATGATTAATATTTCTCGGTCGAGCCTCTTCCATACTTCTCTTCATTCACCTTTGAATAAAAGCCTTTTATTAAAAGGCTTTGATGAACCAGAGTTTGGGTTCAATTTTTTGGGTTTCAATTCTTCAACAGGTGGAGCAGCATGCTATTGCATCACAAATGCCCGGGAAAAAGTGTTTTGACATGTGTTTTTGGCATCATGTTTTGGAGTCCAAAATTTGGACACTCTTTAGTCAATCACTGTGAATAAGGAAGTGCTTAATATCTCAAAGTTTTGTGGATGTGTTGTGTTTATTTTATTTTTCGGGGCGATTCATTTTATATTTTGCTTAAAGATTATCCGTGGTAATGGATTCTTGCACTGTGTGTGGATCATCAGAGTTTGAAGAGATTGATGCTCTATTTTATTGTAGAATATGTCAATCACAAAAAATTGGATCTACTGTACAGATGACCGAAAGAGAGGAAGCGGGTTACGGTGGAGGTGGATTAGTTGCTGTTCGAAAGGAAAGAACGAAAAAAGTTGACGATACTGGTGTCCCTTGGACAACAGCTGAGGCTTTCAATCTCATTCTCATCAATCAGTGTAAAGAGTTGACAGAAAAACTCAATTTGGGATCTGACTTCCGTCAAATATTACTGGGACTATGGGCTACATATTTGTGTGAATGTGAGGTAGCCTTTAAATCAGGTCAAGAAGAGCCTAAATTACATCTCACATCTCATTCGAGAGATATTCAGCTTATTAAACACAAACTTCCTCAGGTATTGAGACCATCTCGCAAGAAGCAAGACCCGAGTCCATGGGCCGCTACAGCTGATTTGAGAATCAGAAGAAATTTCGACTGGATGGAGATTGGAGCACAGCAATTTGATTATGAAAGTGGAATAGACTTCAACAGTGATGTGGATAGTGAACAAGATCCTTTCGATAATCAAGAAAACCTGGAAAACCTAGACATCAATTGTAGTGCAGCTCTGAATATTGTTGAATATCAAATGGGTGATATATCTGAACTCGGAAACATGGCTTCAAAATCTGATCCTATTGCAGTAGAAAAAAATCCTGAACTGATGGATTCAGAGAATGAAAAGCCTTTGCCTATAACTTGTGGAAAAGATGCCTTACTAAAAGATCATTTTGGATCATTAAAGGATCGAAGAATCTCTTATCCTCCTCAAACTAAAATTGGTGATGGAACTCTACGCCCTGTTTTCAAGCAAGTTCGAAAGGCTCTTGAGAAAATAGAAGATCCAACTAATGACGAAGATGAAGTTCGCTCTGATAATGAACAAATTTTGACCAGAGCTCTAACCATGAGTCCTGAAGATAGCTCATTGAATCAGCTAGAAAATCTTGATTCTGATTCATACCTATCAAAACGAAGCCGAGTGATAAAGAATGTTGCTGGAGAGGAAAATGTAAAGGGTCTTCTAAAAAGATCCACTGATATCTCAATTGAACGAATGACAATGAACAAAACGATAGCTTTCATCATCATAGCTTTCAGGATAATGAATCTCAACTATTTCACATGTGATTTACTACATTGGATCAAGCTCGGTCATCTCACCTACTTCAACCCTTATATTTTTCTACCCCGAGACTGGCTACTTTTACCTGGAGAAGACTCCGTAATTCTGCATCCAACCGAGCTACCTTGTGCTAAAGGGCTGGAGCTTAATGTCGCTCAACTAACCAAGTTTCTCGGAATCTCACTTCTTCCTAGTCCTAGTTTGAATAGCTTACTTCGGCGTTTCCTTATTGATCTCAATTTACCAACAAGCCTTGAACACCAAATCACCGATTCTCTCGACAAGTTTTCTGTCGATTTTTTCTCCGAGAAATTCGTAGTTGATATTAATACTAAACAATTACCATGTTATGAGACCTTGGCTTTTGCCTTGGTGATAGTTTTCGTGAAGAAAGTTTTCTTTCTCGAAAGGGGTTATGAAGCTATTGTGATAAAACATATTAAAGAAAAGCATGAAAATGCTTTCATTTGGAGTGATTGGTTGAATCATACGAGAAGAGTATGGAAAGCGGCCAAGCGTTTTTATATACCTTTGAATAAGACGTAAGTTACTATTTTAACAGGTTACTATTTACGATTTTGCATAGATTTAATTAACTTTTCTCAATTAGCTTGCAAAGTGAATGCAATGATGCTACAGTCATCTCCTGTTATTATAATCAAGCCGCAAATGATTGGCTAGGAATCGACAATATCTCTGCTAAGCGAAAAGGTATTGTTCACAAACAAATTTTGCAGAAAATGCAATTTGTGAAACGAGAATGAAGTGCCTAATTTATAATATCTTTATTAGCTCGCCTTACTTCTAAAGAATTTTCAGACCATCTACTCAAAAGTATGGAGCATCTCGAAGTTTCTTCCCAAGAATCTGTTTCCATAAAGATTCCAACCATTTCTCAATATCCTCTCAAGGATGCTCGAGATTTTATCCACAATAGATCTCAAACTCTCGGGTTAGATGCTCCAGCTATTGATTCGAATTTCCTCGACAAATCTACAGAATATATCAAGCATATATGCTTTGAAGAGGCTGGTTCATGTGAGCTGGTAAGACCACCTCGAAGTGATTGGAGTCAAGCTCACAAAACATGGGAAGATCCGATGCCTCTATTCCTCGAGATCGGCTCATTCATTCTGAATCGTTCCCTTAAACACGTTGCTTCCAAAATTTTCATCATTGAAAAAAGAATATCCTCTAGATTGTCCATCAAGTGAGAAAACTTGGTCCAAAGTATTTGAGAATGCTTGCTCGATTGGTTGAAGGTGCTTCAAATCTGATAGAGATGTGTGTTCCAGAATTGGTTTCTTGGAAAAAATAACTTTTCCGAGAAAAATTATTTTGGGTGAGAGTTGTTCCATCTTTTTCTCCTTTTTGCTCATCAGAATTGCCTCCGAGTTGCTTGATGAATATAATTATACTCGATCTCAAATTTCCACTCCTCACTATTGAGAGTTATTATTCTATTGGTTTCTTCTCTCTCTTTTCATGCTTACAGAGATCAGGCAAAATAGTAAAGCAAAATTTTCGTTATCTTAATCGATTTGGACATGGGTTTATTTTTGAAAATTTGTCCCTACAGTTAACTGAGTAAGGAGAATAGTGGATAAGGAGATAGAAAGAACAAGATGGTGGATTTTTTGCCTCTCAAAAGACGTGACTCTCACCATTTGTTATAAAAGGAAGGAAAAGAAAATGGAAAAGCTCGAAATGAGTGGAAAATTTGAAAAATTCCAGGACTGAAGAGCGTAAGAGGCATTAGGACCACTAGAATGAGCGAAAAAACCTAAGTCAGTGTGACTTTTTAGACATTCATATTGTACAAAGAGATGAAGTGACTTTCCAATCATTAATTTGAGTGTTGACTTTTCAGTTAAAATTGAAATTTCAGTCATTATTCCAGGCTTCCATCCATTGATCACCAGGGAATCCCTAGGAATTCTCAAAAAATCTCCACTATCTTGCAGAGGGCGCCATTAAGGCTAAACAATACGAAAAACAATACGAAAACAAGGAATCATCTGTGAAATCGAAATTTCACTGGTCATCATCGAGTTGAGTTGATCGTCAGTAATTTGTTTGTGGTCTTAATTCACCTCTCTATTGGTATTTTGATTGCTTGATTTCTATTAGGTAAGTGTTTTCATTCCTATCAGTAACTCTTCTACGTGCTAACAGGCAAAATCTTTCATCTGTTCACGTAATAGTTTTTGGATAATGTCGAACTTTCCTGCTGGAACTCCTGGTCAACCTGGGGAACCTCCATCAGCCAGGGATAAATCTGAAGATCGACGAGACAGAGATGGAACTTCTCGTGGTTCTCGTTTCGAAGAGGATCTACGACCGTCACCTTTGATGGAGGGTCGTCCACAGATGCCCTCAGGGCGAGGTTACGGTGGACCACCTGAGATTGGATCAGCAGACTTGGATCCATCAGGTCGTGGTATTGGTTCCGGTATGCTATTTGATCCGAGAAATCCTCAACATTTTTCGGGTTCCGGAATGGGTGGTCATCGAGACTTCATTCCATCACCATCAGGGCCTCTGAATCCATCAGCTTGTCCTCCTGGTGCTCGATTTGATCCTTTCTCGCCGAATACTCAACCCCCTAATCAGTTTCATTCTGGACGAGGAAGAGCAAGACCTCCAGGACCTGGTAACCCTGACTTTGGTAGCTTCACTAACACTGGTAATCCTGACGCAGATCATATGAGGCCTCCGGACTACGATGATTTGTTCATGTGAATCAGTTGCAACTCATTTTATCTCGAGCCAAATCGATGGAAACGCTCATTTGAACTGAAATCACCACCACGTTGGATTTCAAGGATTCGTATTTTCGTGCGGTCGCTTCTCGTCGCGTCGAGCCAATTTGCTACTTCCTGACCTTGCATTACTTACTAATCAAATGATTCCGATTATTTTTCCAATGAATAAAATATCAGATTGGTAAGGAATTATGCCAATTGCGTTTGAATTTATTTCTGATAAAAAAACTTGAAGAAAATTTTCATTTCCTCTGTTCATCTAGACTCATGGTACAAGTCTCAGAGTCACACTCCAAGTTCTGTGGCTATCACGCCATTGCAGCTGAACGTGTGTGTGAATATGTGGTAGTGTGTAGGTCAACTGTGCTGTCATGGGAAATAAACGTTAATCACTCTCTTAAAACAGGGGAATGATCTAAGACGATAACTTGTTAAAATTATTTGGGTTTTTTCGCTGAAAAAATTGAGTTATCAGCTTCAGACAAAGTAAGCAGAGAACGATGTCCTCGAGTGCACGATTAAGAACTTTTTTCACTTTAGACCAGTTCGTTTTGCGATATCACCCGAAATATACAGATATATATCGATTTTCGAGATCAAGGAATGCAACAAGAGAGAAAGAGAGCTGTTTAAAAAGGCTGTCTTGAGGCCAGAATGTTTTAGAAAGAGAGCTGTTTCAGTCTCTCTCGCCATTATAATCAAGCGAGTTTTCTGCCAAGAACTTGTTAATCCACTCTAAGCTCTTTTTAGTGAACGTGAACATTTCAAGAAAATTTATCGTTCGAACGTGATTCATATACTCTAGGAATGATCATTCAAGAATAACCACGCAATAAGATTTTTTTCATATAACTAGTGATTTAATTTGTTCTGATCGATTAAAATTTAAATCATCTCAGAAAATGGTTAAAGTATTCCTAATATTCTGTGTAATTCTCATGATCCAGAGTGTATCTGGTAAGATTCTAGCCTTGATTGGTTTTTCAAGTTTGCTGATGATTTCAATTCGATTTTCCTAATGAATTCAATTTGATTATGTAATGCAAATCTACTTACAGGACAGAGAAAAAATTGCCCAGTTTCACTTCGTCAAGCCGATAGATGTGCCAGAAGATTGATGTTCGAAGGTGATCGATCTCGCTTCATTCCTCGAACTGATCAGGTCAGTGTTTAAGAAAGTTCATTGAGGAACAAATTGGTATTAACTAATTAATTTCTAATGATGGATTTTTAACTCCACCAACTCTTCAATCGTAATGATTAAGGACATGGACAAACACTGCAAGTGAGTACCTGATCATTTTCAAGACCATTTTTCAGGATGATTTTATGAGTTGAGTTATAAGGAAAACTCGCTCGAATCTTTCTGGTACTTTCTCAGCTTGATTTAACGCTTGTTCATTTTATCCATTTTCAAAGAATTATGAATGACAATACCAAATGTATCGAGCGTCATTCCCGATGCTACAGGCCATTCGCCAAACAGATATTCGGTACAGCTTTGAGTCATCTTAAAAAAGCCTACAAAAAGCGTTGTCTTGTGCCGGAGGGTAGAGAAGGTAATAATGTTTAATCAACTTTCCTGGTAATCTTTCCATACAAAATCATCTACAGCTGTTAGATGTCCCTTTTCATTCAAAATTCCCCTAGAGCATTCGTGAGTCAAATCAAGACATTTCTGGATGAATATCGAAGCACTCAATAAGGAGCTAAATTCTTTGAGTCAAAATTCCTCCCCTAGTCGAGGTGAAGTTATGCATGTATAGTGATATTTTGCTCGGAGTTCACGGTCTATTTTGATGGAAAAATCATTCCCTACAGATAATCTTTCAAATAAGAATTTGGATGGATCAACATCACTAGAATGATTTTATTATCATCGTTGTAGGTGTATCTATAAAAGAATGTGAAAGTTTGTAACAATTTTTTTTACCGCTTTCGAATTTTCCATCATACAATGTAACTTAAAACATCGAAACTTATTACCAGTTAATTTTTCGAGCGCAGAAATTGATCCAACCCTTTCAAAAAGTTCTTTATGACATCATTTGATAACTTTCCTCTTCAGATTAGCTTTTCATGGTTTTTAATGATTTTTCAGAATTTTTATACCACATGTCGTGCATAAAAAATGAGAATTTCTCAGAACCTGCACATCAATGTTCTGATAAATGGACGATAATGATAAAGACAATCAACAAAAATACAACAGATCCAGTCGTACAACTTCCACTTTTTTGCTGCTCTTTCCATCTTTTCAGGGAGTGTTTAATCGATAGAGGTGAGTAAAGATGACCAATGGTTTAATTCATTTTCTCTTGAAACTTTTATCATAATGATGGTTCTCATTCGAAAAATTCAGTCACGGAGTTGTGTAAGAACTCAACTGGACCAGCATCAGCACAATACATTGAAGGTACAATCTCGGATGCTGTGGCTGAATTCATGGACTTGGCCTGTAACAAACACTCTTCGAAAGAAGATTGTGATAAAAATCAACCTCGAGGTATGGCTAGATTGAGAAGAATAATGACTAAAGATGTTCAGCCCCAAAACACTTCACCGCTTTTCCACTTTCTCCAATTCGCCATCAAATATGACCATTGATTCGGTGATTAAAATACATTTACTTCAGATTTTCATCTCTAATATTCTTTCGGGAATTCATCGAATCATCCTCATGTACTAATCTATAGAGAATTTAAGCTTTTTACATGTAGGCGAATAAATATTTTTTTTCACTGAAAAAGCCTTCATTCAATTTAATCAAATGTCTGTCAAAATTTGATAGTTGGTCTCATGAATCAATGCATCTTGAATTTTTCAATTTCAGAATCTTCTACAGCTCACCAGGAAAGCTTGAGAGGTGAATAAGAAGCCAGATGGGAGGGAAGTAAAATGAAAATGAAAAAAGTTATTCTACGGCCAACAAGATGAAGCTGAGAAACCTTGATCATTACTGAGTCGAACTTCAACGTATCCTCATGATCTTGTATGACTTAACTGACTGAGAAACCGATCTATCTGATTTTGTCAGAAATTGGAGTGATGGATCAATTTATACACCTCAAATTTTCCATTTGCTAATTCAAGTTTTCATTTTTGGAGACAAAGAAATAGTGATGAGAAAGAAGTTCCCGTTTTGAGTATCTTGATGATTTAATAAAGACCTGAGAACCTTTAATTTAAATGTTTGCTCAAGAGTTCTCTCTAGATCACGAGAGATTGACGATCTTATTGACTTGTTATTCTCCTGAATCAAGCGGATAAAGGGAAAGTTGGCCAGAAACTTTTTGAAAAATCAATTTTTCTTAACTCAACAGATCCTTTTGAATCTCATCAAAAGTTCATTCGAAAAATGAATCAATAAATCTCTTACTATTCATGATCGAACATGAAGTGTTCGAAAAAGTTTTGGCTAGAACTTTTGGTCTAATTGTCGAAAGTGTGCGTAGTATGAGGATGAGTTAGGTGGAGCTGTGTCCACAGACTTCAGACTTCATGTTTTGATCGCGCTTGTCAGGTTGAGTTTTGGTTTCAACAAAATTACAACTTCAAATTCGAATTGATTGTGGTGATTTAATTTTTGTGTTGTCAGTTTTTTCATCGGTCATTGATTGACCTGTGTAGGTAACTTGTATCACAATGTCCGCAGATATCAAGCCCAATCATACTATATACATAAATAATTTGAACGAGAAAATCAAGAAAGATGGTGAGTACATGTGCCGGTATGACGGTTGGTCTTTGTAATCTGATTTTTTTCATCTTTGTTTCAGAATTGAAAAAATCTCTCCATGCTATATTCTCACAATTTGGTCAAATTATCGATATAATTGCCATCAAAACTTTAAAAATGAAGGGACAGGCTTTTGTGATTTTCAAAGACATTTCCAGCTCAACCAGTGCACTTCGATCGATGAATGGTTTTCCCTTTTATGATAAACCAATGGTAAGTGAATCTGAACCATTAAGTGTTGTGCTTTTGTTTAATGATGTCTCTTCCACTCTTAAACTCTCTCTCTCTCTCTAGCGAATACAATTTGCAAAAACTGATTCAGATGTTGTAGCCAAAATGAAGGGAACTTTTGTCGAGCGACCCAAGTACTCTAGATCAGATGAACCTAAGAGAAAGAAAAAAGAGAAGAAGACTGCGGGACAAGGAGGACAAGGAGTTGGTGCTGGTGGAATTCCTCATTCTGCTTTGGCTGAACAACCGCCCAATAACATCCTTTTTGTTACAAATCTACCAGAAGAAACGAATGAGATGATGCTCACGATGTTATTTAATCAATTCACTGGATTTAAAGAAGTGAGATTAGTACCTGGAAGGCATGATATTGCTTTTGTTGAGTTCGAGAGTGAATTCTTATCAGCACCAGCTAAGGAAGCTCTCCAAGGCTTCAAAATCACACCAAATAATCCCATCAAAATCACCTTTGCAAAAAAATAGTGAAAAAAGTGAAAATTTTTTATGTCAATGTAAACTATAAATTGCTATTGATGAGTTCATCTCTCCATTTTCAATCAACTGTAAGGCATCAGTTGATTGATATTCCCTTTTGGTTCATGAACCCTCTATTCATCGGGAAAGTATCCCGAGAAAGATCATTTCTCATTTAAATTAAGATCGAAATTCATAACAAAAGTTTATGTTACAAAGCATGCCTACTTAAGATGTTCTTGGAAAACCTGGATATTCGTGTTCAACCATCGATGAAACTGTCATTCGCCATTGAAACATGCTTCCATCCATCATTTTCCGATTAGAAGTGATTACAAGAACGATTTGGTAGTTGTGAAGAGAGCATCTCAGAGATATGTTAAGAAGGGTCCTCTTAGAATTTTGAGAAATAGAATTCAACATTCATCAACTCTTGGAAGAGATTGGTGTAGTTGAAAAAGAGGTAAAGAATCTGTGAGCCTCATTGCAAATATACACGGTGTAGCTAACAAGACTGAGCGAGATATGAGTCAATTTTTCATTGGAAATATACATGCATAAACAGGAGAGGAAATCCTTTGGAAATCATCAAGCTCTCTTCTTAGTGGACTTTGTGAGCTGAATTTTCCACTTCTTCGCATTTCATATAGATGGAAAATTTTCAGACATGTAAACAATTGTACACGATTATTTTCGTCAGATCAAATCGCAAGCTCATTTATTTCATATCGATTTTCCAGATGGTACACATAAAGATAAGCGCAAACTTTTTTCTCATTTTCATTCGATATCTATTGACGCAGTTTTAAAAGTTCTTCAGACGACAGAAAACAATTCAAAGGTTTGTAATGAAGATCTACTTAATTCCCTCGGTTGTAATATGGTTTGATAATCATGATTGTGATTTGAGATGATAAGCGCATTTGACTCAAGGTTAGATAGCATCGATATCCAAATCATTGTCTTCTTCTTCGACAGGTTTGCTCACAACAGGGGGTTTGGGCTTCTCAGTCTCTTCGACTTTGATTTCATCATTACGACAGCGTTCATCATAGACAACTTCAATTTCTTGATTGCTTTCATCAGAGTCACTATCTTCTTCCTCTGCATTTTTGAGCCAAACGAGGAAAGGTTCTGCCTTTGCTCGAATTTCCTTGCATATCGATTTCTTTGCAGTCTGAAAATCAAGAAAAGATGGATAAGCATGTGCTCTCGTGGAGGTAATGAGTCATTGATTAGTTAAACAGAGTTGAACCTAAGATTAGCAATAACGAACGAATAAGAAAAAACTAATCAAAGAGAGTGAATGAGAGAGAGAGAGAGGGAGGGAGAGAGAGATGGAGGCAGAAAGTGAAAGTTGGCAATTGAGATAGAGAAGCCTAAAAATGAGATAAAATGCAACCATCAGAATCTTTCGCCAACCATGTTGGCACTATACCTTGGATGCCCAATCGAAAATGGCCTCTTCGGTTAGAATATCCTCTTCCCAGAAAGCCTTGAGGATGTGTGGTACTTTTGGAAGAAGTTTCTCTTTGTATATTTGCACAGTTTGCTCTAAACCTCGAAGCAAATATTTTTCAGCTTTTGGTTTGCGAGGATCAGCTGTGAACTATTTTGTTAAAAGAGGAAGAAAATGGTAACAATTAGAAAAATGCCGCTACAGATAGAGTAAAATGGTCAACAATATGGTAGGAAAATTACATAACAAGTAGTTGGAGAAAAAGGATTCGAAGATGAAGGAGTCTTCATTAAACATAATTTGTCTTCAACTTACTTGAAGGAAAAGATTTCTATAGGTTTTGATCTGCTGCAAGATATCTTCGTTGAAAAGGAGTTCACAGAGCACAAGCACTGCCTTATCTCGAAGATCAAGTCGATCGGCCTCAGCCAGTATTTCCTTTCTAGCGCTAGCATCGAACACACCATTGAGATCGCTCTTCTTTTGCTACATGCAATAAGTGATAAGAGGGAGAAAATTTTACATTTAAGCTTCTTGAAGAATGAGCGATTCGTGTGAGAATGGAAAAAGAAGTATACCTTGATGTAATTGAAGAGAATAGTGACACGCTCTTCAGAGGATTTTTCTGAATCAGCGTCAAGCACGAGACTCTTCACTCCAGCACTCAATTCACTCATACGTTTTGCTCTAGCTTCAGCATCCATTTCACCCCAATTTCCATCGTCATCATCATCGTTGGGAGCAGGAGCATCGATGCCATTTGTATCATTCGGACTGGTAGCTACCTGAGCGTCACCATTTGACTGTTTCTTGCCAGATTTCTCATCTTTTTTACTTCTCTTGGACTGCTTACTGTCCTTCGAGGATCCAGATGAAATTCCTCCATTGCTCGTTGCCGGTGGATTTTTCAGTATGTACGTGGTCAGTCGATCCTTGTTATCCAGTGGGCCACTATGACCACATGCCTGGCAGCTTGTGGTAATGGTTAGGCCTTTCCTCACACTGAGGATAGTTTCCGGGTTCTTGCAATTCGAGCATAGGACATATTTACTTATAAAGCCATCCAATAAATCTTGTAATTTATTCGATTCATGGGAACCATTGACAATGTATCGCTCGTTCTTCGGATCATAGTTCACTTGGGCTCCAAGCACGCAACCAAAGTACTTGGTGGGATCTGGTATTTATAATATATGCATACATGGCGGTGGAGGTGGTGATTATGATGATGGTAGGGTAAATCAGGAGATAGAGATTAAGAAGAGAGAGAGAGAAAAAAAGAGACAAACGTTGTAGTATGTGTGTAAGAGCAGGAGCAGTTGAAAGTGGCGATGGGTGAAACCAGATAGGGATAAGTCAGTCGAGAAAGGAATAAAATGGAGGAAAAAATATGCCACATGGAAAGCTCGTGAGGCTGAGTCTATCCAGCTGTAGCTGGATGATCTTGGATATTAGGAATTAATGATGGTATATTTTCCAAATCACTTACACATTGGTGGACGATTGAGAGCTTTGGCAATGTCAACCATGTTAACAATGACTGTTTTGATTCCATTGCCTTTTCCTTCAACTTTAGCCAATAATTTAGGCATCTTGTATCGATAAAACTGGTCCGAGAGATTTCGGTTGACATTGACGGACGCCATAATGTTTCATCACCTTCTAAAGAGGACCCCGGTGGCCTAGAAATCATGAATATAAGATACGATAATTAAACACACAGCAACTCGAACTCAATCAAATTGATTAATAAATTAAATTAAACACATTCGCGAATTAAACGAGTGCGATTTTAGTGTACAATTAAATACTCTTCTTCTCACTGCAAATCTCATTTTTGTACGCTTTAAGTCTAGTATACAGTATATAGTTCACAGGTGGCGCATTAAGCGTCAAAATTTTTTAAAACTACACGAGCGCCCTCTTTACAGTGGAAGTGCGCATGTGCGAAGAAAAAGGAGCCATGAAACATGAAACAGAAGTAGCTTGTCATTTACAAGTTTCAAGAGCTAGAAGTTGTTAGAAGAACGATCAAAGTTAGCCGATATTAATAAAAAAATATTCGTAAATAATTTTTCATGATGCCAAGTGTATAGTTCGATCGACATGTTTGAAATTGTTGAACGCCTTTGATTCGATATGCTTGTGGGTACATTTTTTTCCAATCTTTCCTTGATCGCCTGTTTGACTTGACTATCGAACTGTTGTATAGTTTGATGTGTGTATGAGTGAAAACTATTTTGCTCCAAGGTGTCTGTCTTGTGAAGTGATTAAATTATTACCATTACCATTTATTCTCTCTTCCTCTCCATCTCTTCCCTATCTCCACTGTTTGAGAAGAATAAACAACTTGAGGAATACATAAACATATATACCTGCCTACCTGTGATCTTGTGTCTCTCTTCTGTCAACTTGCCAAGAAAACCCATCACAAGCGAAACAGATAAAGAGAAAAAAATTTCGTGACACCCAAGGATAATTATGATTTAATCTGAGCTTCTAGCATATCGTATAAGGTAATTGTGAAATCATTTCCATAATCAAATCGATCTCTTTCTCTGTCTGTCTCTTTTTCTATCGGTTTTTGTCGTCGTTGTTGTCAGTGTTCACCATTCAATTGCCGGTTCATATGGCTAGGATCATTATTCTTTTCAATTCACGCGAAAGAAGTGTTTTCATACTTTTCGATCTTCTCTCTCTCTCTCTCTCTCTCTCTCTCTCTCTCTCTCTCTCTCTCTCTCTCTCTCTCTCTCTCTCTCTCTCTCTCTCTCTCTCTCTCTCTCTCTCTCTCTCTCTGTCTATTTTGTCACCGAGGATAGAGAGATCAAAGAGCCAAATCGCCTCAGACTGTATCGACAAGCCCTAGAATGGCCTGAGAGAGAGAGAGAGAGAGAGAGGAAGAAAGAAAGAGGACACAGTTAAGGAGAGAGGGAAACTATGAAAGCTAAAGTGTAGTATAAGAGGAAAAGAATGATATCGAGCGAACATGAAGAAGGCCGGCAAAAGAAGCGAAAAAGAGCATCAGAACCACAATGAGTCCGCTTTTCTGCTTCACTCGATCATTCAATTTTCGGTGGTGTTCGCTGTTTTCAATGGTCTTTCAATGAATATGCGAACACTTTGGCCGATTGTTGGACACCAATAAATCCCATTCCATACTCGAACTTACTTTCTGTCAAATTCTCTCTCTCTCTCTCTCTTCATTCTTTTGCTCTTGCTTTTAGCTCGATTCTCTCTCTCAATTCCACCTCCCATTCCACCCTCTGTTTTCTCGCTCGCCTCCCCGCCAGTTTACCGCGTCGCCTGAAAACTACTTTACTTGCTACATATTTTCTTCTCAATGTGTCACTCAGTCCATTGGGCCTGCCGTCCCCAAGCTGTGTTCTCACGTACTTTTTAAAGAGAGAAAGAGAAGCAGAGAGAGAGAGAGAGAGAGAGAACCTTTCAACCGTCCGGAATGCTGGTCACATCTCAATCGCTTTGCTCGGACCATGAGAGTTTTAAAAAATTCTTGTTAGATGTTTGGCCCATTCTCTACGCTTTTGGCCCTGTTTCTTGTCCGCTTTCTCTTCACTCTCTCATCACACTCCGTTGCTATCATAATCCACTTTTCTTCTCTTACTCTTGACTCTTCCTGTTTGTCTGAATAGTTTTCACCTCATTCCTCAATCGATTAAAGAAGAGAAAGAGATGGAGAGAGAGAGAGAGAAAGAGAAAATATTCTTGAGGCTCTTTTCTAATAATTGATCACGAATTCATTCACTTTCAAAGGCAATTTTTCCTCTCTCACACTTGCAAATCCTCTTGTTGCAAGTTTTTCACTCCATTCACCGGTAAAAATTGAAACGATCACGACGATCAGGATTGCTTCTGATCGGCTATCTGTTTCCATTTGCTGATCTTTCTCTCTCGCTCTCTTTCTTTCTTTTTTCATCTTTGATTCTTATTTCTTTTTCACTTGCTTCCATATTATGTGTCGACAGTATAGCCGAATGACCGTTTTTTTCTTTGTTGTTGTTGTTGCTTACAGAATAAAAAAGATCAGTGGCAAGAGCTCTTAGGAGCTCTCCCCACCACCCAAGCAAGAATATGAAATCACGGCATCGGACTCAAGGAGTGACTGACAGTTACATATATAGATGTGCCCCGATATTACTTTTTTCCATCATTTTTCTGTCTCAATGTGAAAGATATTCAGTGAGTGCAGCTACAAGTTCAGAAAAATCAAAATCATCACATAACACTGCCTACGCCTGTGAAGGCAGAGTTTTGGAAATCGAATGTGAAGAAGGCTCTGTTATTCAACCGATTCGAGCTAACTATGGTCGATTCAGCATATCAATTTGTAACGAGCATGGTAACCTCGATTGGGAGGTCAACTGTCGCTCGCCCAATTCTTATGATGTCATATCTAAAAGGTAAACATGAATAATAATAAATATACACACGCATATTTGCATGAATCTATATACAGATTTCAATGATTTCAATGAATCAGATTTTTATCAGCAAATTAGCATCCTCCCAGTAGCTCTCCAGTGCAACTTTTTCTCTTTCTCTTTCACCAAGTCCGCATCATTGCCACTTGCTCTCCAAGTAGTACTGCTAATACTGCTTGATGCTGTTCTCACAACCGAGTCTCTTGAATTTTTGATTTGAATTCAATGAGAATATCAGCAACCACCATGTATGGCGATCAAAAAAATGAGCAAGAAAAGATTAGTTAGTTTGCTGATAAATAATCTGACTTTTTTCAACTTAGCAAATTATTTTTCTGCTAATCGTCTGCATCTTATACGATCTTTTTCCCTCTTTCCCTATCATCCCACTCTTGGTTTTCTCTCCTCTCATCTCTCCTCACCAATTTTCACTCGGATCGTTCTAAACTCAATCCACTGGAAGATGTGGCCAGCAGCGACATTGCAAAATACTGACCAACAGCTCTATTTTTGCTGATCCCTGTCCTCAAACCCAAAAGTATCTTGAAGTTCATTATGAATGCAAAGGTAAGCATCTCACTCAATTTTATACCACTTTTGTGACCATTCCTCTTCCTCTCACCCATCATCATCGTGTTGAACGCGAAATCACTTGGTGACGCCGAATTTACATCCTTCTCACCAAACTTGAAACTGACAGCCCAAGACATTTATCACCCTTCTAATTCTCCTTCTCTCACTCATTGGCCTCTCTTTCTCTCTTTCTCTCTCTCTCGCTCTCTATTTCTCTTAAGCATCTCACCATGCAGCTTGTTCTATCACTGTTCTAACTCAACTCAATTGTATTCCGACTCATCGCCATGAGTCACACTCACACATTACAACCTTTCCTTGCTGTTGGTTCCCATCATCATTCCATTGCCTTGATAACAGTAGCAATGATCATCGCCATCATTCTTGGCTTCCTCTCTCTCTCTCTCTCTCTCTCTCTCTCTCTCTCTCTCTCTCTC
>QZCP01000218.1:0-76092 GCA_003956705.1 Brevipalpus yothersi | reverse complement strand
AAATTTACACATGTACTAACTTGTATAACTTTTCAAGGATCGCTTTTTCTCATTGGCAAGATGATCATCAAAAATTTTGTGTTCATCTTTCTCTCTCTCTCTGGACCGTGACTGTTACTTATATATATCAGCAAAGATTTTATAATTACCAGAATTAATATTGGTATTATGAGGAATAAATAATCAATCTTCGGCCCTTTTTTCTTAACCAAGCCTATTTTTTTCCCCAGCTCACACGTTTCAGTGGAGAGAGGCATATACATAGAAATAAGAACAAACATCGCCTGGATGCATGTAAAAAGATGATGAAGAAGAAGAAGAAAATTCAGCGATCTCGGATGCTGGTGAAGCATCTTGGGATCGAGGATGAAAGTGGGTGAGACACTGTCAACTTGACATTCAAGGATGCTTTCAACACACACACATACTCTCTTAGTTGAACCTTTTCCATCCCAAAAGTTTCACATCATTATATCCAACAATGAGTCCATTTACATCTTATTACTGATACAGATACACTTCGCAAACTTGGCAATATCTTCACTAGGCCACCATGAAACTGGCACCAAAAAGAGGAGTGAAAATTTCCCGAGAGGTCATGATCATTGAGCTAAAGATTTTTGACAGTTATGCTGTGTTGAGATGATTTTGTTCATTTCTTTCAGAAAAGAAGACGAAATAGAGAACGAAAAACTTGACCCCAAAAAATTTTACTTCACTTGCTTGCTTGAGTGTCTGTGTTTTGGCTGACGAAAGATGGGCAAGCTCCTTAGGCAAAAAAATCTTGAGTTTTCAAAATTTGACAGATTCAACGGATTTCTTGTCAAAAAAATGAAATATTCTTCAAATACATAGATTGTCTATTGAAAAAGCATGAAAGCCGTAGCTTACTCACTTATATTCACTTACACAAATTCAATTTGCACCCTTTTTATTTGCAAATATATATAGTTAATTTATGCATAAATTTTTACCCCCCTAATTTGACAAAAGTTCCATCAAATGGACCATGCCTAGAATAGAGACAAATGATTTTTGACCTGCAAAATAAATGATACACATAGATTTATCGTTCATTTTACCTTCAACCGCTAGAAAGTCTATTTACACACACACATACACAAATACACATAACATCAGCTTCACATAACTGAATCACGCAACAAGATTTAGCCATCGTTCATGATCATTTTGTATCCTGTTTTGGTATACCAAACAGATCGCTCATCTTTGCCTCTCTCTCTCCACGGTTCTATGTAAGTAAGATGTGTAAGTGTGTGTCTGTGATTCGTGATGATGGATATGTTGGCCAACGAATATCATGTGAAAAAATATCTGAAATTCCTCTCCAGGCCACACTTGCAGAATTTTTCTCCCTCCTCAGATTGACAATTTTTCTCAAATATTAACATCTTTCAAGATTTTTTCCACACACCATGTTCATCAACCGATGAGAAATAATGATTTCCACTCTCTGTCAAATGATGCTCAACTAAAGAAGCACATGTGTATTCCATAGACGGAACTTGTAATTCGGAATACTTGAGAGAATGTATGTTCCTCTCAGCCCCTCTTTTAACAGATTATTGATCTCTCTCTCTCTCTCTCTCTCTCTCTCTCTCTCTCTCTCTCTCTCTCTCTCTCTCTTTCTCTGTTCAATGGCCCTCAGTGTATCCGATTGTTACTTTCGAGGTTTTTATTTTCATTGCTCCATAATGATAGTTTCAATGTGTATAAGTGTGTGTGTGACAGTTTGTGTGTATGTGCCGACGTGCAGAAAAGTCAAGCCTGATGCCGCCTCAAAGATAATGTGCGTGTATTGCTTGTCCACCGAGAATATATAGATATTCCTTCTCCTGAAGAATAGCAAGAATTCAGTAAAGGCCACAAGAATAGCCACTAGACACTATCTTACCTTTTAGACATTTCCATTGTTTCATATTCTTGTTTCTTGTTCACACTCTGTTTCTACTCCGCCTGAGAGCAAATGAGTTTTAGCCGCTCTAAGGTTCTCTTTCTCTCTCATGGTTCCGAAAAAATATGTCCTCCGGTCAATTGTAGAATGAACGGTCTGTTAGAACATTTTTCAGATGACGAATAGTAAGTCATGGAGCGAGCACAAGTGATATTGCAGAATGGAAAGTGAATGCATTAGAGGCCAGGTTATTTGGGATCTCTCTCTCTCTCTCTCTCTCTCTCTCTCTCTGTGAAACAGAAACAAAGAGAGGTCATTTGGATCTAATTCTTCTGATGAATTCAAAATAGCCAATGGTCAAGGGAGAGAGAGAGAGAAAATCTCAACCAATACACTGTAAGGTCACATTAGTTACATTGAGTTTTGGGAATCATTAGTTTCACTTGAGATCTGGTCATTCATTGATCACCATTTTGGCAGTGATCACACATAGCATCTTTGCTAACCAGAGAAAGAGAGAGAGAGAGAGAGAGAGAGAGAGAGAGAGAGAGAGAGAGAGAGAGAGAGAGAGAGAATAGAAGTGTAATCAAGAAGTTTGACTTGTAGAAAAAGATTTAAGCATGCAAGAATTGCTTTAGGCTATATTCTTGATCATTTCTTGTCTCTCTTCATCTTCAGCTTCTGTTTCTTCTTCCACTTTTTCACGGTTAATCGAAATCAGTGTTTCTCATTTCACAAGGTTGCTTAGAGCGAAAAAAAGTTCTCATCTCTGTTTTCATTATTCGAAAAGCAGGTATAAGCTATTGCAAAAATGTATGAGTTGATAAATTTATTCCCTGGAAATTCATTCATAATTCAATACATGTTGGGAAAACAGGTCCAATTATCAAAGAGAGGGGAAGAAGGAATCATTTTCCTCATTTCAAATACAAACACCCATTAAAGTGTCAAACTTTTTGCCCCCTCGATAAGAGCATTTGAAACTCTGTGTCCAACGTTTCTTTGGTCGTGTGAAAATACAAATATACAGACTATAAGACCTTAAGAGCATTCGTCATATCGATATAACTGGCCGAATGGTTCAGTTAATCTAATATTCTAGGAAAGCTCAAAAGTGATCTATTCTAATAGAATCAAGGAGCAGTGCGTGATTTATCACATCATTTACTCGGAAAAACATGTGAAAGGTCACTGAAATTCGATTCAATTTCAAGCTCTCAATTTTACAATTTGCGAAACACAAGCCATCAATCGACCAGAGGAATGATGAATTAGGCAATTCAATGTACCGTTGAGAGTGTCCCATGGTTATATTGATTCCTGTGATTTGTGGGTCCACATGTGTAGCCGCAAGTCATCCGAAAATCAGATACGCTGGTACGGATCCCCATGGAGAACTGTCGAATCCAACTCAGACTTCCTACTGAATCACAGAGATTCATTTTTGTGACCTAGTGGATCATTACTCAGTTGGTGAAAATCTAAAAATCGAAGAATTTCCACAATTCATGATCACAAAATTTTCCAATGATTCAATACCTTTTCTTAGCAAGCCATTTCAGGATTGCAAAAAAAAGCATAAAAATCTGATGTCACGAGCTATATATTCTCACTCATTAACAAGAAAAAGATTTTCTATCTGAGAAAGAGGGAGAAAAATGATTCAAATTATCATTTTCTACAATCTTTTGGGTGAAGCAATACATATTTCCAATATCATGAAACTAGCAAAAAGAGAACTTTTTCCTCTCATATTGAATACATTCATCTTTAATTCACTAGACTCAATGAGGCTGAATATATGATGATCATATATATATTTTCGTGTCTAGAATCACGATTATCACTAAAACACAGCAAAGCATTTTTCTTTCTCTTTTTAAGCGGCAAAATTTTTGCTAACATTTTCTATCTCGCTTTTTTACTTGTTTTACTTTTTTTCCGCAAGTATTGCGATGATCAATTGCTGCTTATAATCGATGATCGATGTCCCGAATAGTATATAGTTAATGAAGATTGTTAATTAAACTTTGAAAGAAGAAAATGATTGAGAAAAAGAAAACTCAAATGAGTTTAGAGAGGAACTGTTAGTGTACATAGACGGAGACTTGAAACAGATTTGATCTTCATTCTTAGTGATGATTAACTGTATTCTGATTAGATGATGTAATCAGATAATTTTTTTACCCATGAATCGATACACTCAAACATTTATGATGCATTTGCAATTTAAGATACAAAATTGTTCAATATTTATCAAGAGGCGAAGAAAAATTTTTCTTCTCAATTTATTGGCCTCGATAATCGAAACATTCTTCTCACCCAAATGCAAAAATATGGATTAATAAGATTCATTAAAGCCAATCAAACTGTATTCTAAGAATATAGTATCAATAAATTTTCGAATGAGTTTTCGATTCATTTTGCCAACCACTTTCTACAAAAAGCAAAGTCTTCATCATGAATCTGTTTTTCCCCTGATCAGATCTTATTACTACATACATTCTATTTGAAAGTGACCCATCATCATCACTCAATTCAATCTGACATGTATGTTTGAATTTTCTAGCATGCTATTTGGATGTTGACGTTGGTGAAATTTTCCTTTTCCATGAAGATCAAATTTTGGAAAATATTTGTCACTATCTCTTTGTAGAATTTTCGAGGATTTTAGTATTGTTTTTCATGATACCCAATCTCATGAGAACGCAGATCCATGTTTCTTAAAAATATCAGAGGTTAATGATTATTTTTTCATCAGGTTTTCCAGATATTGGGATGAAATTCAATAAATGGTCTAGTTTTTTCACATCCATCCCTACTTGATTGTCATATAAAGTATCAGCTATCGAAATGATGATGAAAATTTTTGCTCCAACATCATGGCGAGCTTTGTATAAAATAAATTTCCTCCCATTGTAGATCAAGAATCATCATCATTTTCTATCTTACTTGCTCATGAAACACGACAGCCATTACCAGCAGTCATGATGATGATGATTATCAACAGTCTTTGCCCACCAGAAGTTGGATCATTTGGAGCATCCTCCAGGAATCCCAATTGTCATGACCACTTTTATCCAGTGAATGGCGTTGATTATGCAAAACACTCTTGTTATGGCCATAGGAAAAGAGATAGATAGATAGAAAGATCGAAAGCTCAGGCTTGAACAAAAACGAAGTGGACACATAACAATGATAAGCAAAAGAGACAACAAAAGCTCATCAACATTACTCTGTCTTGCTTGTGATAGTCATTCTCCTCCTTTTCATCAGCCTCTATCATCAATTTTCTCTCTCTCTCTCTCTCTCTCTCTTTGTGATGTACACTCGATATCGATCCACTAATTTATATTCACTTTCATCTCTTTCTCTCTCTCTTCTTCTTGGCTTTCAGTTCAAATGCATCACTCTTGCGCCAAAACTAATGCTTCAAAGGACCGCCTTTTTCAGATAAACTCAGATGAATATGGTTATTTTCTGAGAGGACTTTAGGAAGAAAGTAGGGAGAAAATTTCTCTCTTCTCTCTCTCTCTTGTTTCATCCATCATTTATTTTGACTTTTCTTTTTCTTCCTCTTCTTGGGAGCAAATAAAAATTTCTTCGGAAAGATTCAAATACTCGCGTGCAGAGAGGATCTTCTTCTTCTTCTTCTTCTTCTTCTCTTTCCATCCCTCTTCCTCCTCCCAATCATTCCTATTGTCTTCGATCCCACCCTTCACCACCTCTTCCCTCCTCCACACAGCCAAAACCACCCTTTTCCCACCCCCAAGCATCCTTCTTCATCCCTTTTCCCAATGACTTTTCGCTTCCTCCAGGAGCTTCTTCATTTTTTCTTCTCTTCTTCTTCTCCATCTTCATCAGTTTCTTGAGTTTCTTCTACCATGATCACCCAGAAAAATTTTTGCCTCTTCACTTTCTCTCTCTCTCTTCATTTATTTTTTTTGGCTTGTTACTGCTTAACACATTTGAAGCATCTCCAATTTTAGTCACTACATGCAATTCAAACTTTTTACCACCGAAATAACGCAGATTTTTTACCGATCTCTGATTTTGTAGATGAGTTTTTTGGGTGTTGATCAATTTGTTTTGGTGATAATTTCTAAAAACCATCACATTAGTGAGCGGAATGGTAGAAATGAAAGAGAAACAAGCTCACTCATATCTTTTGGAATGAATTATTTTCAGAATCATATTCACCTACACCATTTATCGATTCACTTCATCATAATTCAATGGGGCGTTAGCCTTAGGTGTAACCGGAAAGAAGAAAAATAATAATTCAGGGCTTCTCTTTTCATGCTCTTGAATAGTCCTCTTTTCACACCCAAAATTTGTTTACATTTTATCTCTTCTCTTTTTTGGCCAATTTACGATGAGAGAGCATTTTGAATGGTTCCTACTTTTTTTCCAATGGATCTATCCAAATTTTCTCAAGCTATTCCCATACTCCAAACGAATGACGACTTCTGACACCTGAGAACATCCTTTGAGTTGTAAAGCAAAAAAACTATCAATGAATTGAAATTTCTTCAAACCCTTCCTCCAATAAAGGCAGGCTGGGTAAACTTTTCTTCTATCTGAAGCCATGAAAAATAGTCAAAAAAATTCTGCTGGAAAAATTTTTTCTCATGCAATTCTAGGTGTGAATGAATTATCAATTCATGCCTAGAGGTACGCGAAAAGGATCGGAAGAAGAGAATTTTTCTTCATCTCATTGAGTGACTTGAAGATAGTGAGAAAAAGGAAGAGAGAGAGAGAGAGAGAGAGAGAGAGAGAGAGAGAGAGAGAAGGTACCAATAAGTTCATCATGATCATCTTCAATCAATGATGGAGAGTAAAAAATTCAGCATCACAAAGTGTTAATAATACCCTATCTTTTATTGAATGAAGAGTAAAGCTCTTTACTCACTACAATAATGATAGCCTTCGATGCCCTTCAATCTTGATCTTGAACTATCTTAGATGAATCAAGAATCAAGAATCTCTCTTCTCTTTTTACCACCTTCAAGCAGATTTTTTCATCTCTCTCTCTCTTTAACTTCCTCCAGCGATTGGAAAAGTCCTATGGTTTCATAATGCAAATTTTTCCACTCAATAGAGTATCATGGGACTCTTGTAAAATGAAAAAGTTTTGACAATCGATAACCGATCCCAAAATTTTATGATTCTCAAACTGGTCAAAAAGTTATGCTCAAGGTGATAGTGTTCATGTGATCAGAGTATCATAAGTTGAAATTTCCAAAAGTATTTTGCATTCCTGAAGGAAGAATGTTTTTTGCATCCACCTTTCTCTCTTTCTCTCTATTGTTATTCTATCATGATATTCGATACATCTTTGAAAGAATCTTATATAAAACTCACGCCACCACTGAATTCACTCTTTTATTCTCTCTCTCTCTCCTTTATCGCTCTCTCTCTCTCACCTCGATCATCTTTACAACCATATTATTAACTCACTATCAATCAGCACCCAATCATCATTCGTTCTAGTCCACTCCAGGCTACGCACGAGCTGTGGCCTTTCCTCTCAAATCACAATCGCTTGGGATGATTATAACTTGATAAATGGCCACTCTTCTTGTAGGTTGAGAGAGAGAGAGAGAAGAGAATTTGAATCCAATTTTTCATCCTCTTTTGAGAGGAGAGAAAACTTCTTTTTTTCGGGACGAAATGAAAAAATGTTTTGCCAAATTTTTTCTTCAATTTTTTGTCCAAAAAATTGATAAGATTGGTCCAGTCCAATGAGATTTGATCAAGAAGGGGTTATTAACTCTTTCTTTTGGCTGGAGAAGATTTTTTTCTTCCTCTCTTCCATTTCGATGAATTGGCAGAATTTTATTACTGTATGATTTTTTCAATCGATTCATTCGATTATCAGTAGAATGAATTTTTATCATACGGTTATGGTTGATGCAAATTCAGTGACATAATATCGTGAAATAAACCAGATAGGAAGTATCAGCTATTGGTCGAAATTTTCTCAAATCAAAAGTGAAAAAGTGATAGTTTGGATTTGTCAAATTGTATTCCCAGATGTGATATTATCGTTGAGGGTGAAAGTAAAACCCTGAGCAGCATGAAACAAATTTTCTGAATCAAATGAATTCTTAACGAGTCTGATATTGTCCAGACTTGAATCAGAACATTCTGATGAAATGATTATCAGTAGGACCAATTATCCTGATGTTAACTCTTTAAGATACATTTACAAGCAATGCCTTTCCGTATACACAAAGGTAGTGTAAATTCATGTATTCCTACACCTAAATGCAGAATTTGGCAAGAATTCTTCCATACTCTACCTTCAAGAGGCGAAGCTATGCATAATGAACAGCCTCTCAATCCGATCTCATGAAGCATTTTCAAAGTTTGCATGGAAAATGTTTCCTTCTTTTACCTCTTTTCAAATCAGTGAAGAGACAAATTTTTCCATCAAACATGAATAATATCTTATTCTCACGTGTTTGTAGTTATGCTCATCTTACTGATGATTTGCATGGAGTGAAAAGCTTTTCAAACACGAAAGCAAAGTGAATGAAAAGAAAAGATAAAAACTCAGAAGCATTGAGTTGAAAGAATGAACCACTGTTTATCAGCCTGAGAGAGAGAGAGAGAGAGAGAGAGAGAGAGAGAGAGAGAGAAGGTGAATGGAACCGTAATTATATACATTCAGCCTTAATTATACCATGATTTGGTGAATATTCCACCTTCTTGATTATCATGATTCTTGTGCTCAACGATCATCACTGGTACATCTCGGGAAAAGGAAAAAAGAATATCTTCCGTGTGATGATTTGTATAAAGAGAATCTCAAATCAAATCATGTTGAAAAGAATCGCAAAAAATTACGCTTTATTGACAACTATCTGTCTGATAGAATATTTTGTATTCGAATTTCAGGTGGACCTTAGCTGGACAATTGAATTTCGTCCAATCATCCTGTTTCATGGAAAGTTCCACTATCTCATGAATCTTCACGACTTTTCAAATGGTCAAAGATGTATTATATTTTTCATTTTGAGCCATCTATCAACGTTCATACGATGAGCATTTGACATTGGTTGCATGATAATATGTTATGAGATATCTTTAGAAGACCACAATTTGGTTAAATAAAAGATACAGATGATCATGATTAATACATTGTAGTTATACTCGGTTTTGTATGAGTATGTATCTGGATTCCTAAGACAAATCGAAGCCTCAGGGTGAAAAAATGATTACCTTATCGTGCCCCTTTGATTTAACCACGATTATCGAATAATCATCACCAATTGGTGATAGAGAGATACAGAAAGTATCTCCATCGAAAGCCATTTGTGGTGATTGTTCAGTGAATCGATCATGACAGAAAACGCTCAACTTTCTTAACATTAATAAAGGCCTCTCTGTACCCGCAAAAACACACTCTTAATGATATTCCGAAGTGTATTTCTACAGAGCTTATTAGGTTCTCTTTTCAATCATAAACAGTATCATTTGTTATTACATCAGTCAGGAGGTTAAGTAAAGGTCAATTCTATGCATATAAATCAACTAGTAACATACACAGAAAGTAGCGGTTTCTCTCTGTAAAATTTATTCTCTCCCTTCTGGCCATTCACTTTCTAACACACAATCAATATACACCATTGATTTAGTTTGGCTATCCGAAGCATATGCACACACACACTTTGACACTTTGTGTGGACACACTATTTCATGCTCTAATCGGTCTGATAAAAATTTGAGAAAAAAAGCTTATAAACAAGCATACACACAAAATGATCATAAATGTTCATTCACAATCGAATACTTTTCCTCTTTTCTCTCTTTAGACGAATATTCATTCATTCATCCAACTATTTGTATTATTCACACAGAGGAGAGAGAGAGAGAGAGAGAATGAGTACAATCAAATGAGTACTCCAATAAACTACTACTGGAAATCATTGAACATTTCTCTCTTTTTCGTGGACTGTTCTCGTATAGGGCGGGCTCGTGGACATACACACATACAACAAGGTGGAAGCGCATATTACTCTTCTCTCTCTCTCTCTCTCTCTCTCTCTTTCTTTCATTCTCTCTCTTTACTACATCAAGGGGAAGTAAAAGAGAGAGAGAGAGAGAGAAAAGTTAAGTTATAGAGTTGAAAGCGAATGGAATGGAGCTACATTGATTGGTGTAGAGTATGGAGAGGAGGCGGATCCATGATGCCTTGGTAGAAGGGGAAAGGAGGAGGAGATACTTGAAAAGCGAAAGAGAAAGAGAGAGAGAGAAGATGAGTGAGGTCTTTGAGAATGGAAGAGAGAGAGAGAGATACCTTTGAGAGGCTGAAGATCCGTTTCAGTTGCATATTCTTCTTCTTCCAAGCAAATGTGGATGTGTTTTTCATTCTATTTTGCTTATCGCTCTTGAGAAGTGTGTATACATTTGAATTACGTTTTACGAATTGTGTGTGTATATATATACATTCACGGTGTGAAACTTATTATCATTATCGTTTCGCTATTTCTCACTTTTTCAGCTTATTAATATAATTTGCATCATTCAACGATTTTTTTCCGGTCATCATTGAATATAACTATTGACAATACTATTACAAATTTTTTCTTCTTCTCATCTCTTCTTCTCGTTCTTCAACCACCTCATCTCTCATCCCAGTAACATCATTCAGTTGTTATTCATCTACATCTTTGAATATAATTTAACGTGAACAATCCATCTCTTTTGTTTCATTCTTCAAATGGTGAATGAATTATGGCAGTTGTACAATCATCAAGTGCGCGATCATCATCACCATTGTCATCTAATTTAGTAAGTTCAGTTTAATAATTGTCACCTTTTATCCCTTCCTATTCCACTTCAATTTGATCCCCAATTGAAAATCTACTGCAAATTGAAACAGATTTAAGACATCAATAATCGAGATATGAACTCATATGGTCAATCAAATATTGATAATTGATAATTGAATGTTGCTGAGGAAAGAAGAAATATGACAACAAAAATTTAGAATTTATAATTTTTGATTCCCGAAAAGAATATCCTGGAAAAAGAACAAATCTGCTTTCCCTTAGTCTAAATTATGCTAATATCAATGAATCTATTACCTAAGATTCAGATGATATTCATCTCTATGAATATTTTGTCACAACTTGCAATAGTAATAGTAATATCATGATTGACTCATCAACTTTACTTCTTATTGACTGTTTATAAAGAGAGATCTAAGTGTAAAGGATTGACTCTCTAGGAATTGATCCCTTAAATAATGTCAAAGATGAAGATTGAAGATATAGCTAAACTTGTTCAGCTCAATGAAACATGGATTAATTTCATCATCCATGACCATGATGATTCTCTCACAGCCTAGCATATAAGAGCTTCCCTTCTGAGTATATCATCTTTCACCATGTTGACCATGATGAAATTGATACACACTCATGAGTGTGTATATCATTTTCTCTTTCCCTCTTTGTCAATGCTTGTAAATGGGAATCAAAGAGTGGAAAAAAAGATAGCAATCAGTTAAACAAATCGATGTCCTTTTCACACTCTTGTCACTATACATGTGTTTGTATGTGTGTGTATGCGTCTGTACCTCTTGTCCATACCTGAGAAGGCATCTTGATTGTGATCTCAAGTCAACCATTGAGCTTGGGTATATCGTCACTCGCGATCTGGAGGCCAAAAGTGATTTGCATTCATGCATTTTCAGCATTCACACTTCCCAATCCTATGTAAAGATTTTATCGAAAGTAATCTGATATTCACCATCTCTCTCTCTCTCTCTCTCACTTTCCGAAAAAGCGGCTGCCAAAAGTCCCATAGACAAATGTTGAGGGAAAAAGAAGAAGGAACAGAGAGAGAGAGAGAAAGAGAGAGAGAGAGAGCTTTTATCGTTGTACTGATCGTTTGGAATTGATCTCAGCTTACCACTACACTATAACACTCTAGGCCATTCTTTTCATCATTTTCTCACATTCATTTTGATCTTTTTTTTGCCCTCCACTATCACAGTCTACTATAGTCATGGAGAGAGTCTTTCTCCAGTTACTATCGAAGAGAAAATTTGTTCAACCATGAATGAATGCTCTCCTTAAATCCACAATTAATGAAATCTGATCCGATTGAGTAGGCCAATCTTGATAATACAATCATCATGGTGCATGTAACTTTATAAATTGATGTATTTTGTATCGTATATACTTCATGTTGATGGAAGATTTTTGTCATTTTTTGGCCTTTCTCTTTTCACATTCATTAACACTTTGATTTTATCGAACCAAAATCAAATTCTCTCTGCATTTCATGATAACTCAACTCAAATCGACATTTAAGCATACGGTATCATCAACGAAAATTCAGAATATTGTAAAACTTGCTCATTCACACTTAACTGTGACCATGTTCCGTTTTGTGAGACATATACACAGAGATATTACCGTCCAGCCTTAAGGCTATGAATACATTTAAGTACTGCACGAAGACCTTTTGCTAGAGGCACGAAAAAATTGTTAGCCTTTTATATTTTTCGTAGTTTCAGTTGTTCTTTTTCTTCACTCAGGCCCATGTTCTGACAAGCTATCCAAAAATCAGTCCCAAATAACGATTACTTGACCAGCAAGCGATCTGATTGCAATGCATTCATCTCATTCATTTACATTCATATATACACACACCAGCCTCACTCATATGCAGATGAGGGAGGAAGGGGGCGGACTGGTGTGAAGATGGAGTATAAGTATCGAATGAGTGTATTTACTTTGATCCAGTGGACAATACAGTAGTCTAGTGTAGTGGCCCTAGCTGTTCAAGGTAGAAGAAGCCAAAATTTTTCTTGTCCATAAGAGTTTCTCTCTCTCTCTTTCTTTCTTTCTTTCCTCTATGTGTAAGCTTTTACACTTTTCTCATTCGAAGTAATTTTTTCCGTATTCATGGAACGGAAAAAGTCTTGTCCACAAACACTTTTGTGTATGTCCACACTGTGAATGCTCTCTTAGTTAGACTCTCTCTCTCTCTCTCTCTCTCTCTCTTTGGGTCCTCATTCTGAAAACTGCCACTGTTTCGGTAAACCTTTTTCTTCTCTGTCCGCTTTTACAGTGGAGAAATCACTGGAGGACACACAATGGTCAGTGCGAAGTAACCACTTGGTCACAAATTTACGCACATTCATAGGGCCAAAAGCCCTCATGCCCTCGATGTGTGTGTACATACATTGACATGCTCTTATGTGTGTACGAAATTTTTCCAAGAGCGTGTGTTGAGAAGGAGCCTTGAGCTGAGAAAAGGCCATAAATAAAAGGCTTGTTACTCTCTTTCTCTATGAGGAGAGAGAGATCATCCTTCTAAAGGTTTCCTTTTAGGAGGGATTCATGAGGGGGAGGAGGGTAAGCAATGTGTACATGAAAGAATAGAAGAAGATGACTGAATAGCCGATTGCCGGACGTCCCAGTCCGTACCTAGCTGACCAGAGTGATGCTGCGAGAGTCTTATGGTGGTAGTAGTAGTAGTTTCGAGAAGCTAGGCCATTTTCGAGCCGACTTTCGGATAGAGAGAGAGAGAGAGAAGAGTGAATGAGCCTTTTTCTATCAGCGGTCTCTGCATGCCTAACGCTTATGGGCCAAAATTCGCTGGCCTTTTGGATCTTTTCCGTCCGCTAAGCTCTCCTCTGAAAGTGTGATTATTCGCACCTCAAAAGCGATAGAGAGAGAGAGAGAGAGACTTCATATTTGAAGCCTCTTTTGGCTCTGGCCCCGATTCACCCCACTAGGTTCCGATCACAACGAAGCTTTTTGGCCTGAGTACATATGTCTCTGTAGCCTCAGCACCATGCTTGGTGCTTGTAAGCTTTTACTCAATCGTTGCTCTTTCTTTCTCTCTCTCTCTCTCTCTCTCTCTCTCTCTCTCTCTCTCTCTTTCCACGATTGCTCATTCATTGTCACTGTTGCTCACTTTTCATGCTTTCACTAACTCATGGCATAGAGAGCGATGTTCGAGGCCAGTTTAAACTAACCGCTAAAATCTCTTTTATTCTATTAGACAGGCCAGTTTGGCCTGATGTGTTTGGCCTATTCTCTTTCTTTTTCTCTCTCTCTCTTCCAGTGTCGATCGGCTCGCGTGAACACAGCTCGCGCGGATTCAGTTCAGATAATCCTTAAAACTGCCTTGTGTGTTACTGACTACATGAATCTATGTGCAATACACAGTATAGTTGAGACCAAGGGAAGGAGAGAGAGAGAGAGAGAGAGAGAGAGAGAGAGAGAGAGAGAGAGAGAGAATTCACTTTGCTATCATAATTCAAATCCACAGTATTCACTATCTTACAGCATTGGTTACATTTATTGTATTCACATTTCACTGGAGCTCCTTCCCAGTTCTTGCGCTCTCTTTTTGCCATTCTTCTTCCTTTTCCAGAATATATATCAGAATAGAGCATGAAGGGGGAGTGACTAGCATCGATAATCGAAATCTATATACACACACACACATGCATAGGAGGGTGAAGATTATTATTGTTACTCGTAAATATATTGTCTTCTCTCTCTCTCTCTCTCTCTCTTCGTCTTCCCTCTTTTCTTCTCTTCCTCATCACTGAGGCAAGTCTACCCAGGAAGAGGAGGAGATGCTCGTACCTCCCCTGTAAGTATGAATCGATTGAGTTCATGAAGTTTGTTGAAGTCCGATTGAATCTCTTTTCATTCCGTCTCTCTTTTTCCTTCTTTCTTTCTTCTACTACTTCTTCAATCTCTCTATTCTTCAGCTATTCCAAGTTTTCGACTATTCATTCTCCCAATATTGGCTCCGTTGTGATGCAAACATTTTGTCAAATTTTTGCCCCGACGATATTCAGTATTCTGTGTTTTCTCTCCCTCCCGTCTATCGAGCAATTCGCCTACAAGTGAGGTGTATCTCCGTATTCCATCAATTTTATTACCAAAATTTGGTCAATCAGGTATTCTTAAATGCTTCTAGGCCTCCACTTCCGATGATGATTGATTTGAGTCACATTAGTTTCTGCAGATTGAATAGTATTTGTATTCCTGGATTGCCTTGAGCGAAGTATTCTTGCAATTCGACCACAAAGTACATTATATTATACAGTGTATTATAATTGCAGAAGATTGCGTATAATCTATTGTGGTGTAACAGAATAGATATAGTTGAATTCTTTGTCTTTGCATATGTTTTTGTCCTCCTCCTTGTTATCCTTCCTATCGTCCGGTTCAGGTTGACCATTCAAAACTGACACAAACTTTTGGCCCATAATAAGTGATACTTTTTCAATTGATAAAATTGTATCTCTCTCTCTCTCTCCCTCTTCAGTTCCTCCTGGTTCTTACTCGACTATTTTGCTTCTGATTTGCTTTCTTTCTCTCTCTCTTCCTGTCTTCTTGTCTTCTTTTCTATCCATTTTGACAAGCACCCGAACTGAGTAACTGCTGCTTGTCATTAGAAGTTATACTTCGCATATATAATTAGGTGGAGTTACAATTGTCAGGATACAAAAGTTAACCAGTGAGCATGTTGAATGAGAGAGAGAGAGAGAGAGAGAGCAAAAGATAGTTAAGAAAGAGAAGCAAGAAAGAAAAAGTTAACCAGTTAGGTTTCTCATTTCATATAGCCAAGTGAGCCTGGATAAGTTCAAAATCATAAAGTGCTGGCCTTTGGAAAGTAATAATTTTTTTTCTATCCTCCCTTCATTTTGAAATGAATTTTTGCTCCCTCTTAAATCTATCCAAGTTTGATGGAGAGAGAGAGAGAGAGAGAGAGAGAGAGATCAAAAATTATTTCGATTTCAGTTTCGATTTCAATTTTCTTCAGGCTTCAATGATCTGATTCAAACGTTTGTCGAGATAGATAGTAAGAGAGTGAAAAAAAGGGAATTGACGTTCATATGCTCGCTTTTTTTCTCCTCAATCGTTTTCTCTCAGCTTCTCAATCAACAATCTAATGTCAAGAATGATACGATAATTTATAGCTTCAAATCATCATGGGCAAATCGACGTGAGGCTCGTAGGGGAAAAAAATGAGATAGAACTTGATTATTTCACTTCTCATCGGAGCCATTTCTTTTTCCTCTTATATCAATCTTCTTCATCTTTCATCTGATCATTGGAAGGCTTACTCAGTGAATATTAGGATAGCTCATTTTGATCATTTTGATATTCCCAACATGATAGGTTGCCCAAACACTTTTCTCCTTCCTCCTAGCAGCAATCTCTGTGTGTGATAATCCTCACTCAGCTTTCCGCTCATAGTTTATGCCACCAGGTCTAGTGTGAAAAAAACCACAGAATTCTTTCCCCAGTTATCAGGGTGGTTAAGTGCCAAAAATATGGACAAATCTGAGTGATCAAAAGTGAAAAAGTCGAACATTTTTGGCAATTCAAATTGTTTGCAATGTATCCTGCTGAGCCTTTTCGATTTCTCTCTCTCTCTTTCAATGTTCTTTCCTTTCTTTCTGACCACATGATGAAGCAGCTTCAGGCTGATTTTTCCGGCCCAAAGAGCATATGTTTTGGGCTGTAAACGCGAGCGAGAGAGAATCTCTCTTAGAGAAGCCTCTCTTCGCTCATTGTTCAGTGTCATTCAGAATAATGTGGCCAATATACACATACACAGTCAGATATATACATATACATACATATATTCAATGTGTGTGTGTGTACATGAACAGAAGATCGAGGGTGAGAGAGAAAGAGAGAGAGAGAGGGGAAAGTTAACCACGAGTAATAAATGGCCAAATTAAACGCGTGTCCATACCATACATGTACGCTTTGTCATAGAGAGAGCGAAAAAAAAGTGGCCTGAACTCTTGGTACTAGTGTGGAAGAGGAACCGAGAAAGAATTCGAGTTCCGTTCCGATCTGATCTCTCTATGGGACGATTGTGGCTGTGTATGAGTGCGTGTTGGGGGCTGCTTTTAAAATGATCGGCAGCTTTATTCGCCGTTTTGGGCCCACATGTACACACACAGGCCAAACGATTCATTCTTGGGACTCTTTTCGCTTCACGTTGAATTTAGACTATGGAGAATTGCTTTCACCAGATATGCTTGTGTATACAGACACACACAGGCCGATACATGTATATTTGCTGTGGTTCCTTAACTTTTGGCAATTCTTTTTCACCAAGCGTAACCAAACACGATAGGCTCATATTGATAAGTGAAACATATACGTGTATAAAAGTGAGGGAGAGTGAAAAGTTTTGTCCATTGATAAAGTTGAATGATTCAGTTACAAACTGAGTCTTTTTTACTTTACTTTACTCTACTAATATCGATATTGAATTTGAGATGAAGTGTTTAGCGGAAAGATACTCAATAGAAAGTTAAGTATGCCTCTTCACGGTAAAAGTGTGTTTTGATACTCTCTCACTTCACCTCAAAGTATTTGTGATAATAGTTGTTGAAAGTGCTTGTGAATAATCGTGTGTGTGTGTGTGTATGAACATTGAAAAGCGAAACTAAAAGTGCTTGTCGACATGGTTGAAAATTGTACAGAAGCATATTGTACAAGCACATTCACAAAATCATTTCAAGTGGACCCCATCAAGTGGTGTAAATACAGTTGTTCAGTTGATTAGTGAGAAAAAATTATCATCACACTTACATTTGTTAGCTAGCAAATCTTATTGTGGTTACCTGAAAGCCTCTTTTTGCAACCCTTCTTGTTTTGATGGCTGATTATCATCAATTTCTTGAAATTATCATTAGGTAACCAAAGTTTGGATTCACATCTTTTTCCGATATCAAGATGATGATAAAGATGAGTTTGCAAGAGAAGGAGAGAGAGAGAAAGCGATTAATTGGATGATAATAATTTTTGATACAAGAAAAAAAGTGAATTCCAAAAAAGAGAAAATTTGTTTCTAATTTATGTTTCAGTCGGAAGATTTTCTCTTTCTCTCTTGATTAGCCAAAATAACGATAATAGCCTCAAAGCATCCAAGTAACCGGCAGTGTGTAAGGTAGCCGAAAAACACTGATCTTTCCCACAGGCCACTGAGTGTGTGTGTGTGTATACACCAATGTTAATGATACTTTTATACCTCAAAATTATATTCAAGTAGTGAGTGAAAGAAGTGGTAGTCATGTTCAATTGAAAAAAAGTAAAAACTACTCTTCAACCAAGCAAATAGTAAGTGAGAGAGAGAAACATCAAAAGTGAATAGAATAAGAAGCATATTATCACGGTTTACCAATGTTAGTAAATGTTAGGAGACGATCCTCATGCTTGAGGGTATCATCATTGAGCCTCTCTTCCTCTCTCTCTCTCTCAGAGGCTATCTTCTTGTATTTTTCTTCATTCTTTTACCTTCCCTTGCATGATGACAGATCATAAATACTTTACATTGCTCCATGGTGCATACATGTGTGTATATGTATGTACGCTTGAAACTTTTTCTTCTCTTCTTTCTCCTGTTGATAGTGTCTATGTGTATACATGATGCTTTTGATAATGTTTCGCTCTCTCTCTCTCTCTCTCTGTTCCAACTTTTAATCCACCTATTCCACCCATGGGCTCTCTAGGTGTGGCAAAAACCCTAAGCGACAGGGCACACTACACACATCTGAAAAACGGCCCTCTCTCTCATCATTTTTCCATCATCCTGATGGAATATAAACGCTGCCTGATGCTGGTTAACACACAAACCATCGGCCAAAGAGAAGAGAAGAGAGAAGAGAAAGAGAGAGATGATAAAATCGGAAAAGAATGCTGAAGAGAGAGAGAGAGAGAAAAAGTTCCAGCATAATTTGTGCTCTCATTTGCTTGCAATTTGCTTTTCCCTTGCTGATGTATCATTGCGTGATGAGTGAATGGTTATACAGTTTCCCTTGATTCACCACCGAAATAATCCAGCTTTACCATAGCTTGATGTGGAACCAGCCACTTTTATGTATGCATCAAAAATTGGATGCAAATATAGATTGAATTAATGTTCCACGGGAACGCAACAACACGCGTTTACGTGGAGGAAAGAGAAAGGAAAAGAGTATTAGTCTCTCAGATTTTTTCTCATCATCATATTCCACAATTCTAGAAAATATTTGTGTTGTAATCGTGTTGGGACGACATGACATTTAGATATGCTGCTCGCATATCAAAAGTGTCAATTGTTAACCACACACATACATACCAACTAGTGGAGATACTTTTTGAGCCCCTTTGCTCACCATACACACTTACATGAAGTATTCTTGAATTCTATCCCATTGATGGATGCCCAGTTGTTTGGTGGGGAAATCATCAATGAAAATCGATGGACCATTCAAAATCACAATCACCTCCAGGCACTGGATGTGATCATGAATAACACGCTGCCCTGATCGGCATACTCTAATTGTATGAACGTGTGTTTATGAGTGTGTCGAAGATATTGTCTGCCCCAGAATATTCCTCTCTCTCTCTCTCTCTCTCTCTCTCTCTCTCTCTCTTTGCCTTTTAACCGTATCTATTGATACGGCTTTCTATCATAAACATATGCACTCATTTCCATACACAATCCATTGAGAACACTCAAAATGGTACCATTGATATTGTCATGAGGATGTATCATTTATTGTCATAAACATATTTTCAACCCAAAAATTATGTCCCAAAGCTAATGTTGACTGTAATCAGGGGCCTATTGAGGAGCCGAAAGGATCCCATGTGAGATGTGTTTCTGTAGTGTTTGATGTGTCTCGAAGGGATCAAACTTTGTGAATGGGTCGTTAGCAAATTTTGGGCTTTCTAGTTCATGCTTTGAGGGCTGAAAGTGTTAGCATTCATCATCTTTGATCTTGACTTTGTTGCTATGATCGCATCTTCTGATGTCTTTTGAACATGATAGTGAAGTCAGTCAATGTACAGAGGAAGGCTGACTGATATTATCTTTTCACAGTATATATAACTTCAAATTTTAATTGCTCACATGAAAGTTTCATTTAGGAACATTTTATGAGATGAATTTTAAGATTAGGTTCTCTGAAGTTGATATTCATGTAGATGTGATTTAAATTAATATATGGTCAAGATAACCATCTTAATCACCAGATTTTAGTGAAAAAATTTGAAACTCTCTTGTTTCTCTCATTCCTCTCTAAAAAGGGTGATTTTTCTCCCTCTTCTCAAAGTAACTAAGTTAATTCAGTAACCCTTCAACCAAAGGTAATCAGTATGAGAAAAGATGAGAATTCAAGATCTCATCTTATAGGATTTTCGGTTCATGATTACATTAAATCTTCACACAGTCTCATGTAACTGGCTAGTAGAATGCTCACAAGATCATATCTCTAATGTAGTCCTCAGATCACGATCATTTTTTCGGTGATATTTCTCCATGTAACAAGTAGCCTTCGTTAATCCAATTCCTATTATTCTCGAAATTTGAATCATTCATTCATTTTGCAGCATCTCTCTTCCCACACCTATACACATCAATCCCCAAAATGAATACACCAAACTTATTTGATGTAGTTTTTTCTTTCCCAGAATCATTCACGATTGGCTAATCCATTAGAAATGCTTACTGCTCAATGCAATAAATTAGCCAGCAAAACACCTCCACCATTGGCTGATGCTGCGGTTGGTAAAGGTTTTCATCCATGGAAAAAGAGTAACACATCAAATGGTGGCAGTCCAAATGGTACCAATAGTGGTGGACAATCGAATGCAAACAATAATTTAGTGTCTTCACCCAATCATACCGGTGCCAATGGATCCGGAAGTATGACCACCAATTCATGTTCAAATAATTCAAATAATTCAAATGCCAACAGTAACAGTGTGAACACAGTCAACAACAGTGTTCGAAGTGTGAACAATTCATCATCATTATCAGTGTCCACCAGTTTATCTGGCTATGGTAATCGATCTCTTGTGTCCACCTCATCATCACCAGCATCGTGTGTGGGTGGTGGACTGACCAGTGGACAATATCCAACGGACACATCACTATTCTATCCGTGTACAACGGTAGTGTCCAGTGGACATCAATCAAATCCACATGGTATCGATAGTGGACAAGGTTTTCTGAACAAAATGGCTGCCGCTGCACATCATCACGGTGATCCATCGGCATTAAGTTCAATGTATTCACGTGTAGGTGTCAATGGTCATCCGTACGATTGGCCTTTCAATGTGGCCACAAGTGGTCATCATCATGCATCAATTAAATCAGAAGTTAATTTATACTCATCACCATGCCACTGGGAAGTCCATCCATCGGCCGGTGGTGCATCGTGGATACACGAAATGTCCGGAGCAACTGGTGGACTTCATTCCACTGGTATACAATCGGCCGGCTATCACCATCATCATCCGAGTCATTCACCGGCCGATTATGGTCTCAGTTCATCACTTGCCGTACCAACACCCACATCGGCCACCCATCTACTGTCCTCTGGTCAACATGCTGCCGCAGCTCTACTACAGGATCCATACAAAACAGCGGCAGCCGCGGCCATGTTACCACCGCCACCAAGTGCGGTCAGTGCTTTTGGCAGCTCATCGGTGGCCGCACAATCAGCCCTATCACAAGTGCCATCACCACGATCCCAGCGTCGTTATACGGGACGTGCCACATGTGATTGTCCCAATTGTCAGCAAGCGGAAGCTGCCGGACCAATAGGACTCAATCGTAATAAGAAGCAAGTGCACAATTGCCATATACCCGGTTGTGGTAAGGTGTACGGTAAAACGTCCCATTTGAAGGCCCATCTTCGTTGGCATACTGGTGAACGGCCATTTGTGTGCAATTGGCTGTTTTGTGGTAAACGTTTCACTCGATCGGATGAATTACAGCGACACTTGCGAACACATACTGGAGAGAAGCGTTTCGCGTGTAATATATGCCAAAAGCGTTTCATGAGATCCGATCATTTGAATAAGCATATGAAAACACACAATGGTAATGGTGAAAAAAAATCATCTGGCAGTGGTAGTTGCAGTGATTCGGAGAACAGTCAATGTGAGCCATCAATTAATTCACCGGCCAATACGAATAATAATAATAATAATAATAATAACAATAATAATTCGAATAATTCGAACAATTCGAATAATAATAATAATGCCACAACCGGCGGTGGACGACCGGGCAGTGTACACAGTCCCAATCTGGGAGGAACACAAAATCATCCTCTGGGAGTGATCGGTGTGGGTGGATCAATTAATCAATCGCCACTTGGTACAGGAGGAGGAGCTCATGAGTCACAATTAAATTCCCATGGATTAGATAATAAGTATGTTTATCCAGCTTCTTATCTTACTCCATCTCCTCTTGTTTTATGTTAGAGAAAAGGGAATTAAGTTGGAAGAGAGAGAAAGATGTTGGAAAGTTACTCTTTCTCTCTCTCCTCATCAATGAAAGATCATTTTAATTTTCACAAGGAGCATCGATCAGGAATATTTTCCACCTTTTTCCCAAAATTCATGTCCATATGTGTATACATTTTCCATCAGCATGATGTCAGAATCATAGTGTTCAATCTAAGGATCTCGAATGCAGATCTATACACCCAATCAACACTTCAAGTATCCATTTCACCACCCACAGCTCATCGCATCAGCATAACTACACCGCCCACATTGAGGGAAAGAATGGATAAGAGCGAGAGAGATAACTAATTAATCAGACTCTCTTTAGGTGCATCATAAAACATATGATGAAATGAGCTTCGAATTTTCATGAAGATGCTGATGGATAGTGATTTTAATCGTAACTCTCTTCTTTACATCAATCAGTTATGAAAAATTTTCGATGCCTCTACGAAAATTATGATATTTTTCATTGATAGTTTCATGCTAATATCAAAAATTTGCATAAATCACTTTGTGTGTAAATATATATATGTATATTCTTTTTTTCTCATGTCTCTTTTTTCTATCTTTTTTTCTCTTTCACTTTCTCTCTCTCTCTCTTTTTCAATTTACAGTATCCGCTACGATCATCATCACAACTCGATAACTGCTTTTAGTTAATTTTAACACAAATAATTGAAAACAAATCATTTGTCTTAAACAATTTAAGATCACTTGAGATCATTAATTCATTAATTCATTTTGCCCATTAATGTTGGGCCTATCTTTTTGTCTCTCTCCCTCTTTTTCTTGTCTCTTTCCCCTTATCATCATCATTTTCATTGATAAAAAATGAAAATATATATATATTCTCACCATCATGTTCACCCTTAAGATTGAATCTTTCTCTTTGTCTCTCTTTAATTCATCATTGATTTCAATTCGATTTCTCTCGAATAAAAATGTTAAATAAGTTCTGAACAAAAAAACAACAACAACACACTTAATACCTTATTTTAATGCCGAATGAAAGTGAATTATAACATAATCAAGATCGAGTTAAGCAAGACATTAGACTAGAGGAATGCTGAATTAAGCATATTCAGGTAACCATTTGCTGTATGCAATTGAATAGTATGTCTTCCAGCATTTCGTTACCCAACGTTTGCAATGTTTGTAACCCGGAATACATGTAATCCAAAATTCATCTAGACTCATTCCAATTAAACTTTTTGACAGTTAAAACGTTTCTCAAAGATTGTGAAAAAATAAGAAAATTAAAATTAATCTCATAAACTATAAGAGAGAGAGAGAGAGAGAGAGAGAGAGAGAGAGAGAGAGAGAGAGAGAGAGAGAGAGAGAGAATGTTGAGTTAAAAAATCAGATCAAATCTATGTAACTCAGATCACGATCTGAATCAGCGGCATGTTATTTTCATGATGGAAAGAAGAAAAAGAGAAAATAACCTTCCAGAGAGAGATGCTGTATACAGCTGATGAAATCGGCTTCTTTTTTGAGTCTAAAATTTACCTTAAGCAACGTTTTTGTATCATCATCAATCGACTTTTCTCTCTCTCCCTCTTCCATCTATCTATCTATCTTACATCCATTTTCACTGAGAAAGTTCTTTGTCTTAAATGAACGTTGAACAAGCGCTTGATAGCTTTAGATTGATGGCTGATTCAATTAACATTGTGTGTATGAAGATGTACATTGTGTGTTGCCATTCCATTAAGACTGATATTGGTTCATTTAAAGATGAACGAAATTTTTCTTTGACAAACATAAACTTGAATGGTTCAAAGTTCCAAGTTACTTTAGTGGTGGATTGTTTTGCCACTCTCCATCATGAACAATTCATATTTTATAAGTACAACTAACTAAGCTATCAAGAATCTTGAAGAAGAAAAAAATTGTATCTGCAACCAGCAAAATGAAGACAAAAACACAATTCTCGCTATACACTGGAGGATACATTCCGCACGCGAATAATCATCATAATTATTCGGTGGATAATTTTTTCGCTTTCCGCCATGATGATGTAAACACACACATTTGAAGCCCAAAAAATTAAGTTTCGTAAGAAATGAATTTTGTAACAACTTTGTTGTGAAACTTTCTGAATGAGTGTATTTGAGATATTTTTTCGCGTAATATGTCCAAGTATCTTCATGATTGATGGGTGTGTGTGATATTTCGAAATGAATCTTACAAATTCTAAAATTCTCTGATAAACACATGATTCATATATTTTTAACTACCATACACAAGGGAACGTGCCAAATTATCTTTGGCTTACCCTTACAGCTACCACTACTACTAAGGCTGTCATCATAAGAAATCAAAGAATAACTCAAGCATATATTGGCCCTTTTCAACTGGTAATAATTTTGGCCCCAAAAAAGAGAGAGAGAGAAAGAAAGAGAAAAGAATCTTTGTTTCGATAATACAAATATATCTTGCGGTTTTCATCACTATTTTTCCGCTTTGTGATCCTTTTTACTTTCAAAATTTGACAGCTTCAACTCAACAAAAAAGGCCTTTCTCTCTCTCTTTCAATTCATGCTCGGGGCCACTTTTAAAGCAATACACATTGATGGGATGCTCTTCGGTGGACGGAAAAGAATGGACTCTATTGTCTTGTTAAATTGTTGATAGAGCATACGAGAAGAAGAGAATCATCTATATGGCAGGTATTCATGATGATATATTCTTTTTTTTGGCCAAACGTTGAGCAGAGCTAGGAACTTACAACGTGATAACTTCCAGATTCTGAGATTCAGTATTTTTGATTTTTCAAAAGGTTTCCGAGTTTCTCTTATTATGAATTATCAGTTTTTATCTGTATCTTTGAGACAAGAAACCTATGCCACTCACTAGATTGGTATTCTGGTTTCAAAATAGCTTCATTTTTTTCTCTCTTTTTTTTTCTTGAATCCTAGACAAATTGCAACTCGTGTCATGTCGAATCATATTCATCTGTTGAACTTGAAATCATCATGTGTGCAATTGATATACGGGCTTATTCATCCCATGAGGCCACTTGAATTATAAATCTCCTATTGAATCAATTACAACTGTAAACATCACGTTTTAAAATCATGATATTTGTTGAGGCTCAAAACGTTCAATGTGTATATATATATGTGGGTGTCAATAAAAGAGATCTTTTCTAGGCCAACCAATTCAATAGTCCACCATGGTCTATGGCCATTGTGGACAGAATTTGTTGTTGATGATGATTTTCAATTGGTATCACATGATGATGGAAAGCATGATGATGATGGCCACCATAATCACCAGGCAATGTCAGAGAAAAAGGAAGAAGAAGCATTTGAATTCCCGCTGTGTTCTCCATCAAGCTTCATCGCCTTTTCATTCATTCTTCTTTTTCCTCTCTCTCTCTCTCCATCCATTGTAAATGTCCACTATTTTTCCGTTCTTTTCGCCTATAATCCTTCAATACTCAACATTACTACTACTACCACCATACTCGTCCGGTTGATTCTGTTTCTCAATATACGTATTCTCTTTTTCTCTCTCTCTCTCTTTCTCTCTTTTACTGTACATTTGCATGAATTAGCATCACAATCAGATTCTTTTGTGGCCACAAAATGATGTCCAATTAGCTGGTTAAGGCTTCCCGTGGTTTGAGGTGAATTTGATCCACCACAACAGTCCAGCCACTACCATCAAGTTACCATGTATGAATGGAAGCTTATCATTATTATTTTGGGTTCCCCTGTAATCGTTTCTCTTTCTTTCTCTCTCTCTCTCCAAAAATATGCCATACAAGCGAGAAAAAGAAGAAGGTGAAAGTATTCTTGCGGCCAGAATATTTTCCTTCCACTACGGAATGCTGGACTCTCTCAGCTCATTTGCCTTGGAGACTTGTTCACTTTACTTGCATTCATTTAAAAGATTCTTTTTCTTCTTCTTTGGCTTCTTGTTTTTACTCTTCTTCATTTTCATCTTCTTCTTGCTAGCTTGGTGTATTTATCTCGATAATTGGTGAACACTTTGTATACATGAAGCATTACAATTCATGGATCTACTTACTCACTCAAATTGCTCAATCTTGAGGAGAAAAAATTACACATAATCAAGAGTGGCCAACAATATCAGCACATATTTTTTTCAAAATAATTTCCTTTTTCTTTTCTATCTCTTCAAACCAATCCTCAACAACAACCGGGAACCCCGAAATCAGCCATCCAAAAGGAATGCAGAAGATCCACAAAAGTGATAATGTATATTTCATATCATGTCACTACTTTTCCGATGATTGAATAAAGGTAGGGCTATCATTATTGTAGAGATAGGCATTATTCTTGATTCGAATTTTGAGCAATTGAAGTTTACTATATTCTTGACAAAATTGGCTGGTTCGTAGTTCATGGTGCTTTTGATGACCTTTTGCTCTTGTGCTGATCATTTTCAATGCGACCTCGAGTATACTTTTATTATTATTGGACAGAATGTTGAAATTTTTCATGAATAGAGATCAGACTGTTCACATGTTAGTCTAACACATCAGAACCCTTCTTACAAAGTTCTATGTAAAAAAACCGATGATGGAAGATTGAAGATTCGACCCTATTGACCTGATGTGGCCTAATATCATCCTTATCTTGAGGCAATGTTCATCATATTTCCATTCTTCTTCCGCAATAATCTGACAAGATCAAGGGAATAGGTAAAGTATGCTCGGCTGCTCAGTTGTGTGCCTTGGATTGTTTGAGCGATGGGTCCAATAGCTTTTGGGCATTGGATAGAGAGAGAGAGAGAGAGAGAAGAAGAGGCGAAAAATTTCATCTTTCAGCTTAATGGTAGAGCAAATCATTCGCGCCTGTATTGCTGTCATCATTATCTGAAACAATATCTTAACATTATTTCACTTTTGTGAGGGCCCATCACTTGGAAGATGGAACAAAAAAAAGAAAGGCTTTAGATAAAAGAAGATAGGTGAACATTGATTTTTATCTTCTAAGGAACAGGAACACGTGGAACAACTGATGTGTATACACGTTGCTAAAGCTTTTGAAATTTTTCAACTTTTACAGGTATTTGCGTCAAATAAGAACTCGATGATGTGTGTGAGTAAAATGAGTATGCTCCTGGTTAAAATATTTTGAGGGTAAAATCAAATAGGAAAAATCCTCGGAATTCTTCTTAGCATGTTCTTCAACTTTCACTCTCCCCCCTCTCTCTCTTCCTCTATTCTGGTAGCAAAATGATCTCCGTTCATCTCCATCCATTTATCACCCAAACTTGAATGCTTTTCTCATCTTGTAACCATCGATAGGTCGTGATGATCTCATCTCAAGATAATTAAAATAGCCTCATTTGCCTCCGTTTTTTGCTCTCTCTCTCTCTCTCTCTCTCTCTCTCTCTCTCTCTCTCTCATTCCTTCACTTTTCTTCATCACGCCGCATCAGTGAAAGTGAGATGCTGCGGCTGAGTTGAAAGCGAGAACAAGGATCAGAATGAGAATGCACATCATCAGAATAATCAGAGTCTGACGATTTTTTTCTCTCAGGCTAAGTTGTGAGATTGTGAATTTTCTCTCAAGATGAGACAAGATTCAATCTCTCGATAATCTGTGTGCTAATGTATTGCAACTCATAATGAATTCAAAATTTTGAGGGCTCAAAATACAAGGAGAAGGATTCCAGTGGATGCATTGTATCTCGCATGATTCTGACCATATGCCTGATCCTTTACGGAATAATAACTCGAGTATTTAGAAAGGAATTGAAATTGATGTGGAACTAATCGCTCACAATGATTCAAGGCTCAAATAAGTTATTCGTGAGAAGAGGATTTCGGTGTTTACTCAAGGAACTTCTGAAAAGCCAAAGACTTCAGCCATCAATAGCCGAGAAAAATTGAATTCTTTCTGGCATAAAAATGCTTTTCCAACAATGATAATTGTCCATCTCAAAAGGACATAATGTTAAGAAAATTTTATCCTTTCCATGCTCATGTTTGAGAAGCGATTCGATTTGGTCACTGAATTTGAATGTAAACCTTTCAGATATCCATAAGTCCATAGTTGAATGAAGCTTCTGAAATTCAGCCTCAATCTAATCAACTACATTGATACTGAATACCTATGGTTTATTCTAGCTTCCAGAAAATTTGAAAATTATTTTCATTCATTCTCCTGTTGGATATATATAATTGTTGAGGTGCCGTGACCAGAGAGCCTTTTATTTGTGGACGTAAACATTGTTTCACACTGTATCAAGCAACTCATGCGATTCAATGGATGTCAAACAGAATTCTAAGGAAGCGGATATTTAGCCTATCATGCGATTAATATCAATGAACCGTGTCTGATGTATCTTTTTTGGAGCTGAATAAAGTCCCTTAATAGTTCTAACCTGAAAGACTAACCAAAATAGTCATAATCAAGACCTTATTCTACTGATATTGAAAGACTGATGAGAATGAAATCAATCACAAACCAATTACGAACTAGCAATTGTTAGATATTTAAGTGAGAAAAGGCTTTTTAACAAGCTTTTGTGCAAAAAAGTGTGTGTGTCAAATATTTAGTCCCAAATGTTTAGCTCAAATCTCACTTTATCAATGGTAACTGATGATCCATGGAGCGGAATGTTTCAAATTCCATGTGATAACATTCCTTATAGATTCAAGCCCAAATCTAACGGCAGTAATTCTCTTACCAGTAAGAATCAATGACAATACGCGTGCGAGCAAATTAAGTGTGTGCCTTTCAACTTTCGACGTGCGTTTCATGGTTATATATTGTCTTCGAAAATGGCGAAACATTATCCATAGGTCTGATGGGTCAATATAAGTCTATAGGGTCACTATCCTCTGATCATCATCTTTCATCCTCTCTTTCTCTCTCTCACTTCTTCTCCCTTTCACGGAAAGCTTCTCTCTTCCATTTTCTCCTTCCATCATGAGAACAAGAGAGAGAGAGGGAGGGAGAGAGAGAGAGAGAGAGAGAGAGAGAGAGAGAGAGAGTAAAAACATAGAATCAATATCACATCTCTCTTTTCTTCTAGCTCCAATAGAATTGTGGAAATGGTATGGAATTGCTTCAAAATTGGTTACAAGCTTCTTCCTCTGTTGAAATGTCTCTTGTATTTTATTGGAATCAAGTTCATTAGAACAGAGAGAATCTAATGCGATACCAATTCTTTCTCTTCCCCCAACTTTCTTGATTCGTTTCCTCCCACTTATATACTTGTGATGATGGGCGAGATAGAAAGAGAGGAGTTATTTGACTTTTTTCAATCATGTATCATATGGCCATATTTTTTTCTATCATCTTCATTAAAACTTGAATCAATTGAGTTCTAATCATTCCAGACAGTTTAAAGTGATTGAACGAAGAATGATGTCGGATGTGAATATTGGCTGATCGTGATATGTTAATCAACATTCTCTCTCCCTCAAAGATTGTGCAATAGTTTGCAAACAAGTTCAATTTTGTATTACATATTGTGCAATGAAAACTTTTTTCCGCATGGAAAATATGAATCAAAAGAACTGATTATGGTAGCAGAGAGAGTATTTTTTCGTGAGTGCAAAATTGGACAAAAAACTAAGCAAAAATTCGCACGCAAATTACATGTAAACAGGAAAATTCTGTTCAACTATTTCAAGAAATCATGTAGAGAAGTGAAAATATGGTTACATACACATACAAAAAAAGGAAGGAAGGAAACAGTATCCAAATATCATGACATATGCATACACTGAAAGGTTTCCCTAAAGAAATGATCGGTGAAGACGAATTTGTTCACGAATGATCGATGTTTACTTATATATATATTCTTTCTTCAAATTTTCTTCTGGCAAAAGAATTTCATTTTTGCTGCCAAAAATTCTTCTCTCACTAAAAATCACAGTCCAAAATGGTAACTGCATACATATTTTTGAGACACTTTTAAAGCTCATATAAATCATCTTACTGATCGATATTCTATTCCAAAGTTCACTCCCTATCTTCACCTTCTAATCTGTAGGAATATTCAAGACTTTTTACTCTTTGAATTTTGATTAAATTTCTCCATAGTTACTCAATAAACTCTGAGAAAAATGATTCCATTTGAACATCTCAATCTCTTGGTTGAACACCAGCAAGAATAAGAATCAAAAAAATTCTGCTACTATTCACGATCTTTTTACATGATAATCGCTCCTGCTGTTCGATTCTCTCCCTCCCCCACCTACTCTCCTTCTTCTCCTCCTATTCCACCCTCGCCACCACCCACTCAGTCCTCCCTTTTCACCCTAATTTGCATAAAACACGGCATAAACTTGTAACTCTAATGAGTGAACGACAAAAATCTCATCGATCACACACATGAAACAGATCATAAGTGAGGTCACAAGTTATTCCAGGGTATATATGTAGGTCCATGTTTCAAGCTCTCATATATACCGAAGATGCCAATCGGTCACAAGCCAGCTCTCGTGTCCCTACTTTTGGTGGTGAATGTAATGAGCAATTCTCAACCGAGCTTGTATGGTAGCTTCGAAGTCAAAGTATATGGATGACAAAAATTCAGTAAGGATGGAACAAGCACAGTTGGATGTGGGAGAGAAAGAAAGAAAGGAAGAAAGAGAGAAAGAGAGAGAGAGAGAGAGAGAGAGAGAGAGAGAGAGAGAGAGAGAGAGAGAGAGAGAAACTATCAAATTTCAAAGCCCATGATATATATTCACTCTCTTCCTCTATTTTTCAACTGTTTTTCGTGCTTAGTGCAAGAATCACTTACAAGAGACTGTGCTTTTTTGGTGTAGTGACGAGTAATCACTTACATACGAAATCTCTTTCAACTGATTCTCTATTCATTCATCTTTTCTCTCTCTTCAATTTTACCTCCTCTCGGACGCCCTTCTTCATCCCATCTCTCTCTCTCTCTCTCTCTCTCTCTTCCTTTCTTTCGAGGCCAGCCTTTCTCTACTTTTTTATCAAATAACGATTTATATCCATTAATTTTATTATTGTACACTCATAACAACGATCATTCTGTGCCAATATGATTTCCATTCTTTATCATTCATGGATTCAACTTTTGATTGCATAATTTCAATATGTCCATTTCATAGATGAGGGAATCTTGGTGAATTCCAGCGAGCTAAAGATTAACTGAGCTTTGGTCAACAGATTTTCCAATTCAGTGAAAAAGCGATAAGAGCTTCAAGATTGTACAGGATAGCTTTTTCTTTCCCCTCAAACTGATCGTGAAATAGGCAAACTTGGCCATCTATTAGTCGATCAACACCGATCATCGAAGAAACCTAATTAACATAAATAAGAACGGTTTTGTCTCGGTTAATTAATTCTGAAATCTCTCTCAACTGAAAGGTGAGCGCCATCTTATGGGAGGCGAGCAAGAGAGGAACATCTTCATGATTGCATCTTAAAAGATCAAAGATCAAAGGTCAGAGATCAGGAAGAAACAGAGAAAGAAAAAAGATAGACAGGCCACTAAAGCCAATGCTTGATCCGAGGGTTAAGTGCTGATCATGAAATAAAATAAATGAGAATGATTGAAGATGGGGTAATGCGTAAAAATCGAAAAATTCTCTTCTCACCGATTTTTTCCTTGATCTGATGATCAGGAGAGAGCGAGAGAGAGAGAGAATAAGAACTGTTAAAATTCAGACTCTATTATTATGGTGATGCAATCACCCAACAGATTAGAAGTGGAGATTGCTGGTGATGTTGAATAGATAGAAGAAGAAAATATTATTGAAAAAAAATATCATGGTGATAATCTTCGTGTCAAAATTTACACTTTTTCTCACTTCTCTTTCTTTCTTCTATTGGAGAGAAGAGATGTGAGAAATGAAAAATAAGAAGAAATGGACACGGTATAAGACTCAAATTAGAAAAATTTCCGCCTTCTTCCAGTGTTCCTTGGGTGCACAAATTCGAAAGTATAGGTTTGGTGAGGCCAATTTTTCAACATTATCATTGATGATTGGTTAGACTGCAGATATTGAGGCAATATAACGATAGGGCCTTATTTCATATTCAACAGGACAGCCATTCATGGTGAATCACGATTCTCTTTCTTTCTCTCTCTCTTTTCCTTTTCTGGGTTTTCAAAAAAAAATTCTGAAAGGCCTCAATTACCTTGGTATAGTGGATATCAATGACAATCGCATGGTGATTCCCATCAGAATACTTGGGAATTCATCTGAATTGTGTATGTGTGTGCTGTTGTTGTTGTTGCCGCTGGTTTTGATGCATCAAAATGCTCGATGATAGTTAATCGAGAGCAATTTTATTCTCAACTTTTTTATTCTCGCCAGAACTTCTCTTGATTCTCACCAGAGATTCTTTTCCCATTCTCCATCCCATCTCTCTCTTTCTCTTTCTCTCTCTCTCTCTCTCTCTCTCTCTCTCTCTCTCTCTCTCTCTCTCTCTCTCTCTCTCTCTCTCTCTCTCTTTCTTTTGATTGAAATTTTCCTATCTTTTGATGTTGAGCCAAAAGTTCATCTGCTTGGAAGAGCCTTGATACTCAGAATCTATGATCAGAACCAAAATCAAATCCAACAATTTGATGGAACTGTATTTCTATTACATAATGTGGGAACCATGAATTTGCGGAAGACATTCGAAAGATTTTGTACTGAGTGCTTGTTATCAATTAGCTAATATTGCCTTTCATTTTTTTATCATTATAAAGGACTTGTAAACAGGACAAATCATACGTGCTAAAATGTTTGTTCGAGAAAATGTTCAGCAAGAAAAAAAATCTCCGTCTTACTATCTGCCATTAGTCAATAAAGATCACCGATTTGCATCAAACATTTACCTGCAGCTATCAGACAGTCATAATGAATAGGGTGATTAACTGGCACCCGCTGATCTACTTTGATCACCCCATGATGAGCTAACAGAATGATGAATGATTGATCCTGATCTTGATAATACATTCAGAGCTACGGTTGACTCTCAAGAGAAATTCGGGAAACAAAATCAATATCAGCAATATGATATGACAAATTTTCATGCCATCAATTTGATATTTGACCTCATGGGTTCACAAAGTGGGCTGATGAATTTTGATACCGGATAAGCTCTCTCTCTCTCTCTCTCTCTCTCTCTCTCTCTCTCTCTCTCTCTCTCTCTCTCTCTCTTTCTTTCTCTTTCTCTCCTGATTCGCTTGTATAACTGAATCGAGTCATTTTACACCATCTAAAATGTTTTTTCGCTCCTAAAAAGAATTCAAAAGTGTCCATACTGGAAGTGTGTGTTTGCAAAGTGGCTTCCGAATAGCATGTCGAGTTGAATGTAGATCCCTGAATACTAACACACTTTTACCATTTGCACACTTTCCATAGGCAGGCCAGTTAACCAGTCGGCAAGCAATCTGGTATCGTATGACAACCATTGATGCTCATAAAAGAGAGAGAGAGAGAGAGAGAGAGAGAGACCGAATGAATAAGGAGAGAGAACATAAAAGGGAATACAGTAAAGTTTTGACCCATAGTCTAACAAGGTGTATACATGTGCCCTTTATGTATGGGTATATATTCAATTTTTTCTTCTAGATGCTGTATGCATTGATCGGAAGGCTCACTTCGTTTGAAGGTGACCAAAATGAATCGAAAGGATATTCATGAGCTTACTGTGGTCATAATTTACGATAACATTGTGAAGATATACGATGTATGTGAAATTTTTTCTTCTCTCTCTCTCTCTTCCTCGACTCAGTCAGAGGTCGGCATGCGAATGGAGTCCCAGTAGGAGACTAACAAGCGATGAAAGTGTTGAGAAAAAAAAAAATTTTCGGCATGTACCAACACTACCACAGGAATACCATTGATGTACGGGATCTTGATGAATGTACCTTTTTTGATTCACGTGGGTAGGTAAATGTGTACCTCTCTCTCTCTCTTTGGATGAGCTTATGTTCATTGGCAGGGAAAGAAAAAGGTAGATGAATTTAAATATGAATGAGATGTCATGCAAGTTTTTCAGCATATTTTTTGAGGTTTTTACTTTTACTGGACCACTTTGGCAATAATTTTAAACGTTTTCATTGAGTTTGTTTGGACCATTTTAGTGCCACTTTTTCTTTACAGTTCCACAGAATACCAATTTTTGCTCATATATTGATCGAATGAAGTTTTCCAGAGATCAGAACGGCTTTTGGTGAACATGGAACTTGCGGCTTAGTAGCTTGGAAGTGGGTAGGATATAGCCTATTGGTAATACTGTTACTACCAAATTTTTAGGGGATAAAAGAAAGATTCAAGGTGTAAAGCTAATCCAACTATTGGATTAGAGTGAATGAATGATTATGGCTAACGTGTAAGGCATGTTTTCTGAGCACACCTTTTTTCGTCAAAGTTTTACCGCTTGTGAACACACAGCCATTTTGTGTAGGGGCAATAGTTTCGCAAGCATTTTCATTGAGGAAGAAGAAAGTATTCCATGTTTTTTGAGTGGCTGGGCTAAAAGCCCATAAAATTTGTTCACTCATCGAGAAGAGAGAGAGAGAGAGAGAGAGAGAGAGAGAGAGAGAGAGAGAGAGAGAGAGAGAGAGGAAGAGGAAAAGGACTTCCAAAACACACACACAACCGTTTATTTCACTATTCTTATTCATCTAGCATCTTGCGGCCTACATTCATAATGTGTCTGTATGTGTGTGATTGAAAATTTATTTCAATTTTTGAATGTATCTCAAACGGAGGTCTCCGTTGCATCTCCTCCTTCTTCCTTTGCTCTGCTTCTGGAATCAGAATCAAACGCATGTGAACGTATAAACAGAGGAAAGAGAGAGAGAGAGAAGAGGACGGTTTGGGATGGTTTTGAGGAGGTTCTGTAAGGCCGTCTCAGGGGCGTAAGCAGGAGGTCATGGGAGGAGGTGGGATAGTGAACATCAATTGTCATGGAATCTGGAATTCATATTGTATGCTAAGATTTTTACTCTACTTTTATTTATCAAATTGAGGTGCTTCTGAGTGAATATATATACACACACATATACACACTTTTGACAGCTTGAACAGTGAACAAAGATGCATAAATACAATACAAAAGTGTTAGAATGGGAGAATGTTCCAGAGGCAGGATCGACAAATGGTGAGATAATTTTTTGTCTCATTTAGTTTATCAATGACATTTGCCCATGTAGTTGAGGGAATATTTTCTCTCTCATATTTCCACTGTCTTGAATATATCGTTTGAGAACTTCTTGGTTCTTCTCAAATTGTGCTACTAATTGCTATGTTATTTGCGTCACTAGAAGAGAGAGAGAAGTTATTCATGCAAATTAGGATGGTTGGCTGAGTAAGACAATGTTCAAATAATGTTAGCTCTTCACAGACACGTTTCAATAAGTCATCTCCACACAAGTCAATTGTCGAGAAATGGAAAAAAGGGAAACATAACTGAATAGAAAGAAAATTTTGAGAAAATATTCCAATCAATCTCATGATTCCATAGAATTTGATACTCAAATTTGCTTCTCTCCATACCCGATATTATGCATCATTACTCTGTGAACAATGTAAACAGGATCCTTTGTCTACATTCTCACTAGAATATTATCATTGATTATGGGAAGAGGAAAAAAAATCCTTCTTCATGCGTTCAAATGAAACGAAGGACCACTGAAAGAAGCCAATAAGAGAGAAAGAAAGAGAGAGAGAGAGNAGAGAGAGAGAGAGAGAGAGAGAGAGAGAGAGATGATATTCTACTGGAACATTTTTCCCGAAAAATGCTTGTACTAGGACGGTGGCCATTGGAGTGTAACTGAAGTCGAATTGCTCAGATGGACTGAAATTTTGCGTGCTGTCCGAATGAGAGATGGATAAATCCTATAAATTTTGCCTTCAAGATGATCACCTTTGCTCGATGATGATTACTCCCGGAACTACCGGGGGACAGAGTGAACAGTGTATATATATACATACACATTCCAGCCCATTGTGGACTGGACCACTCAATGTATGCATGTGAACTCATTTGCATGTGAGCTATTTCATCATATCCATTAGTAGACCCATCAAATACATGAGCTCACACACATTCACATTCACATTCACCAAAATGGAATGTGAATATTCTTAACATATTGAATACAAGTTCACATTCGTAGGGTACACATTTAGTTCGAGTGGACATGATTAATATTCATAAAAGAAACAAAATTGGACTATTTTGATGACCACAAGCTTAATGATAATTGAATTAGTGTCAGCAAATTAGCTATCATCAAGAACAATTAGCCATACCTCAATCAAAAGGATCCTCCTTTTCTTCCATCATCTTAATTCATTCTCATTCTCTCTACGAAACTCACCATGAATTCTGTCAAATTTTTTTCGGCGCACTTTTCTCTCTTTCAACTCTCCCCATGAATGAGAAATATATATCATCACCATCCGCTACCATCATCATGGTTCCTGATATTTGGACAGCGTTTCTTTCACTCTGGGAGCTGGAAGATTTCAATAAACCCAGAAAAATATGAGAACGTTTCCATTTCACAGTCCGACGTTTTCTCTCTCTCTCTCTCTTCATCATTTCATCCAAGCGTATCAGCCAGCCATCATCATGGCCCACCTCAGGCCCAATGTAGCGATGCTCTGAGAGCCCAGCCGGAGCTTTCGCCAAGTCTGATTTTTTGGCTTTACCTGAACAAAGAGTCTTCTCTCTCTCTCTCTATTCCGATGAACTGTCAGGCCTTCTTTTTCACTAGCTAGTCTTTCTCTATGCCTTCTCAAAGTTGTAATTTAAAATTCGTTTCGGGCTCTCTCATGTTATTCTTTTTTTTCGCTTTTCGTTTCTCTTTTTCTTCTTCTTCTTATTCTCTTTGCTTCTATCTTGCTTACAGTTTTTTCTCTCTTCTTGTATTCTTCTTCTTCTTTTTCCTGGACTTTTGTATTCCATCTTTTCCAACTATTCTCTGAGCCCTGAGAAATGAGTGGCTCAATATTTGACTCTTTTTTAAGCAATAAAATGTGATACAAAAATTTCGTCTCTCTCTATTCCAACAAACAATACGTGCCTTTCGATAATGATTACGTATAAGTAACCCCATTCGAAAGACAGAAAGCAAGAAAAGGAAAAAAGAAAAAAATAAAGAAAATATTTCAAGATAAATTCTTGAGATATACAGTAAAAGTCTTTCAAGATAGAATGCACAATTGGGAGAAGAAAAAAATTGTATCTCCAACTTTTTGTACACACACTTTTTGACAAACAAATTTTTTTTCCTCTCTCAATAATGATTATATACTACACCTATATACTGTACATCCATGATATCGAAAGAGAGAGAGAAAAGAATATCGAATGAAAAAGACAGCATTATTCACGGATAGAAGAAATCAAGGATTGAGTGTGAGGTAAGAGCCTTTTCTTGCCATGAATTTTGGTGTGTGTATGATGGAAAATACATATATATACATATATGTACATATACATGTATATACATGAAATGGAATCTGATGAGATGAAAAAATCGTAAAAAGTGAGTGAAAAAGTTTTCCACGATTTTTGAAGTGGAAAGTGTAAAAGGAAAACATCTTTTTTCGAATGATAGCAGCAAAAATTGTATGACTCGAATAAGTCGAAATTATACCTCTTCTAGTTGGGCGCTCAAACTCTTTTTTCCTTCCTATTGACCACCATTCTTTCCAATATCTACTATAATCTTATGGACATTCCCGATTTCCGTTCTTTTTCTCACTTTTTGTCAACATTTTTTCCTCTCCTTCATTATCACTGGAATACGCCATCTACTGCAACTCATGCAAATCTGACCATCTGATAGGCATGATAAGTTCCAACAGACCTCAGGCCAGCAACCGTAAAGGACGGAATTGTATATGTGAGTATAAGCATACACTATTATTATGATAATTCTCTCTATTTTTTCATCTTTTTGCCTTCTATTTGCTCTTTTTTTGCTTTTTGTAAAATAGAGAACTGCTCATTGCTACCGGATCTCCCTCTCCATGTTTTTTGCTGCATATAAGTTACTGAATCATTCTTGAGCTCATCAAATATTAGGTTGATTGTTGAAGCAAACCCTGCAAAAATGATACTCATCAAATGTTACTAATACCCAAAGAAAACGTGATAGATTTTTTGCTAATTTAAGATATCATCAAAAAGGCGAAAATTCATACTTAATACGCGATTTTTGGAAATAGAGCTGATACATGTATTCGGATGCTCAAGAAGAATGTCGAAAGTTAGCTCCTCGGCTCATTGATTGTGAAATCTTCATATTCAAGCTGAACTTGGTAGAACATTTGAATAAGTTAGCCTAATTTTGTGGTATCTTAAAATAATCAAGGAGTGTTTCAGGTTAGTGAATAATATGCAAATAACTCTGGGAAACATGTAAATCAGAGCAGTCATAAGTGAGTCTGATCATGCGAACAAGATTGAATCTTGTATGATCTCTCTCTCTCTCTCTCTCTCTCTCTCTCTCTCTCTCTCTTGCTTAATGGGAATGTGATCAAAATTTGTGCTTCAAGGAGCAGCAAGATCGACCGGTAAACTATGTTCAATGGCATCAAGAGAGAGAGAGAGAGAGAGAGAGAGAGAGAGAGAGAGAGAGAGAGAGAGAGAAAACTTGACGCAATTTTTCACGTTCATTGGTCCATCAAGTGATGAAAATGAAGAGAAATAAAACAAAAAAGCTGATCACATGTCAGTATGAGGAGTGAGAGAGAATATAGTGAACTTTGAATGAGACAGAATGTTATTGCAATCGATTAGGTAGAGCGATGAATTGAAAAGCGATTAGTGGTGCCCCAGTTGCAAATTTTTGCTATTAAAAAATACTTCTTCACACTCATTAACCTCACTTATGGGATAATTTTTTATTCGAAATTGTCAACCAAGTAAGATTGTGACATCTTCATGATGATGTGAAGTTAAATGAATCAGGAATTGGAATCTCCGATTCCTGTATTCAATTCAAATATCGCAATTTTGCCACAAGTTTTGGGATCCAGAGAGCATCTGAATCATACCTGAAAATTTAGAATTAGATACATGTATTTATCATTCTCGTTAATTTATCTGAATTGATCAGTATAGGTGTATCAAAGTTTACCAAGATCTTGATCTATGAATCAGCACAAAATCTTCAAGAATTCTCTGATCGTAAGTCAAAAAACAACTTCTTCTGAACTTGAATTTGGATTAATTATTTCATCAACTTGTGCACTGAGAAAGATTTCAAACTTTTCTCAAATGAATAATAATCGCGGTCACCGTTGATTTGGGTTATGAATAATTATAAGCACGCAAAACAGGAGCTGTATATCATGCAATAAAATCACGATCCAAACAGGAAAGATGTAAGAAGAGAGAGAGAGAGCAACTGTCATCAAAAAAAGATGCAGCTTGCTAATGATGATGAACAACAAGAGTGTCATTTTGTGTTTCTGACGTGTACTAATGGGTAACACACAAGGGTTCTTCCTTTCTCTCTTTCTTGGACAGCATGGACAGAAAAAAATGTACCAACTGGAAACATGATGGAATTTAGACATACACACGTTTGGCGATATAAGATACAAAACGAAGAGAAAGGGACGCAAAAGAGATGGCCGGAAGCTCCAAGAGAGAGAGAGAGAAAGATGAAGAAGCTAAGAAAAGAAAACAAGATGTGTGTGTATGTGTGCCTTCACAGTGAGGTGATGCAAATAATTCAGTTAAATATATATTTCGTTAATTGACTGGACAAAAAAGATTTTCCTTTTTTGACATGTTCCAACGCTCAGTCATTTACATGTGGCCTAAGTAGCATTTGAGAGTAAAAAGAAAAATTTTGAATGGCTGCCGTCAATTTTGACTTGTGGACACGAAAGATGGTGGATAATCAAAACTGTACTTGGAATCGTACATTTTGTGGCCTGAATTACACGTTCTGTCAACAGATTGCTTCAATCATCATCATTTTGAGCATTCTCACACATTGCAGCTGACTAATGAACTTTTTTCAGTATCTTTATGCAAATTATGCTAACCAAATCAAGCAATTAGAATCAAACTCTATCACTGATAGTGAAGAATTGAATTTATAGGCTCGTCCATTTGAACATGTTTCTCGTATTGATTGAAAATTGATAGAGAACTTATCCATCAGGGTCACCAAGGAATAAGATGCTCCAAACTCTGGAAGCAGAATCATCATACTTGGCCATATTCACATCAGCGGCTATGTTGTTCTGCCATAATTCTCTCTCTCTCTCTCTCTCTCTCTCTCTCTCTCTCTCTCTCTCTCTCTCTCTCCTTCACTTGTCAAGACTTTCTCTCAATCTTTCTTCACTTATTTCTTGTATTCCTTATATTCCCATCCAACCTCTTCCTTCCAGATGATATTCTCGCTCTTTTCTTATATATTCTCACCCCAAACCTTCTCACACAAATTGCGAATGAAATGGGCGGACTGGGAAGTATGGAAGCTTTCCTTTTACCATAAACTTAACACACACTCATACACAACTAAACTCAACTAGTCTATGGATCAAGTAAGTGTGAGTAAGGCTGCTCTGTACTTTCGCGCCCAAATGTAGGACCGCTGATTTTGGCCTCAATCAAATTGTACAAAGAAGCGGATATCATTTTCAAATGTGACCTGAGCAAGTGAAAATATTCGGTGGTTCTGAAGAGCTCATGGAAAGTGATGATTAGTTGTTAGATAGAGGAGAGAAGAGAGAGCAAAACTTCTCTCTCCTCTCCTCTCCGATAGAGTAAAGTAAAGTTTCAAATTTAAATCTAAATAATTTGATTCGAAACAGTGGAAAGTCGAATCAAATAGCATTTGAATGATGATAATACAGTGAGAAGAGGATATACATTTATATGTATTCTTTCGGGTATAAGATCCGGTTGAAAGGGGCGATAAAATGTGGGAGGTTTTCCGTTACAGTAGGGGTTAGTAGTAGTAGAAGGTGAAGATGGAGAATGTAATTTAAAATGTTCGCTACAATACACACACTTGTGATGTTTAACCTTTCACTCTTGCCTCTGTGAATTTTCACTCCTTTTCGATAGATATTTTCCACTATCAGCAGCCTAAAACTCTGTGAGCAATGGAGATGGATTTTTTCCGAGAACAGCATTCGAAATGAGATCCACCTCCTCCTCCCCCTCATCCTCCTCCTTTTGGACCTCGATGTGAAACTAAGATCTCAACTAAACCGGATACTTTCTCTCTCTCTCTCTCTCTCTCTCTCTCTCTCTCTCTCTCTCTCTCTCTCTCAACACTCTCAATTCAACTCAATTTATTTCAACTTAAAACTTTTCACACATACATCAACATTCAACTCTACTGCTACTACTTTAAAATTCAATTGTGTGTTCATTACACTTGAGCTTTTGAATACACTTCACTTCAACTCATTGGATTGGATCAACACACCATACTCGTATATATTGCTCATTGGTCTCATCATCATTCTGGCCATTCTTTTGGGATCGAGTTGAGAGAGGGAGAGAGAGAGAGAGAGAGAGAATATTTTCAGGGTAGAATCAAATTTCAGATGGGCAAGATCAATACTATAAATTTTTTGCCACTTGTAGGTGCTGGAGATGCTCATGAATATTGTAAAGCCTAACCTCATAGACGAAAAAAATGTTGTCATTTGAAATTTTGCTATTTTCAACTCTTCAGCATCAACTGAGCTCATGTTTTTGGATATAATATTTTGGAAGTAAGAGTAGCTATCATATGAATATTATTTATTTCTCTTGTTTCACACGAGACTGTTGATTTATGCTGAAAAGTTTCCTTTTTTTGACTGCATGATGAGTTTTGAAAAAAATTCTACAACTACTTAGGTGGCATATCGTGCCAACAGTTCATCGAGCTAGGTAGTGTAAGCCTTCCAAAGATGAAGGGAAAAGAGAATGGAAGATAAGGTATCATCATGAAGAAAGGAGAAAAATATTCCATGAAAGTATGGGTAATTAGCTAGAACTTGAGAATGGCTAGAATGATAATGATTAAAACATGGTGAGAAAAATTCTTTTAATGAACTCGAAGAGAAAGCTAACCGATGAATTTTAAGAACTTTATAGCATTTCTGCATAGTTTGAAATATAGCTCTGAAGATGAGATCTCATCCAATTCAATGTCGATGAGCTTTGCCTTAAATTCTCGAAGTTTCCATCGAACATTCCTATTCGAATAAGCTGGATAAATTATCAGTTGACTCGTGGAGCCAATAAGTTCCAGAGCTGAAAAGAAAATGAATCTTGTAGCCAAATTCACAAGCTACTTGAATAAATTATCAAATTACCTCCACTAGAACCAATCTGATTCTAAGGAAAAATCCATCAACATTTGGTCTGCATACACATGTTGAAATAAGTTCGATGCTTCTTGCCTGTCGATGGCTGTAAATGCGTGTCTAAATAGCCTTGCCATCCAGCCATGTGTCTTCATCTCTCAAGGAATTCCGAGGATCATGAGAGCAGAGAGAAACTGGAATAGCAAGTCGAAATAATGGATCTTATTCAAATGATTGAGTTTAATTGATGAATATGGTGACGGGTTGGAGAGAGAAAGAGAAAGAGAGAGAGAGAAAGAAAAAACAGAAGCGAAACAAAGGCCGACTTGTCTCTGATATACACCAATGGAGGGAATAATTATTTATAAATTCAATCGGATTCATCAGTACATGGACACTTTTCCCAAACCATTGGAATTGAAAGTGGAACATAGATCAGTGGAGTGGATCAAATGTAATTCTCTTTATAGAGTGTAAAGTGTGAAGAGGATTTTCATAGGATTATGTCGATCAAAGTGCATTTTTCACAGGATTATCGAGAGGATCATTTCTTATTGAGATATATTCTCAAGCTTGGCTAATTTCATTTACTGCCGCTGATTGAAACATTCTGTGACAAATTCTGTTATACGTGTATGTTTGCTGGCAAATTCTCTACTGAATTGAATAAATCGAAAAATCTCTCAGAGTCTCAAAATACTGGATACTGCTGATAATCTAACCTGTGAAGACTCATCATGGTGATTGTTACGAGTATCAAAATATCTATAAATGCTCTATATGAATACAGAAAATTGGCAAAGTCAGTTGGAATCATTTCAGTCAGCTTGAGGCACGAAACGGACTCTTGAGGAATGCTGTAAAATTTTGAGCCAAATCAATTGGTATTGATGATTGGCAAGCATTTGATGATCAAGATGTATGATGTAGCTATTTAGATCCAGCCAATAAATCTTATTGAATAGTTTATATATATATGTTTTGAGCAACATTCTGATTGATCGATTGTTTTTCACATTGAAATGATCCATTGGCAAAGTAGCAGGACGATGATAAAGAAAAGATGAGGATGCTAGCAGTTGCATTCGCTATGGCTATCTTATTAATTCTATTACAATTGAAAAATCAGCTTCCCTGGAGAGACAGACAAATACAATTTGAAGATTTGATGAAAGAGCGTGGAAAAGAAGATTACATAATTATAACTAGGCTTGAGAAAGAAGAAAAGCTTCAGAGTACTTTAGCGAATGGATAGCCAGCATGTGATTCATTCTCCTGTCTCTCTGAAATTTTGGTGGAAAATTTTTCATGGAAATTAAATTAAATTTAAATTGAAATGGAAGCGTTGAGAGGATCAAGAGTGAAAAAAAACAGAAGAGAGAAAGAGAGAGACGAAAAAAGTGCACAAGATCTGGATGATAAAAAAGGAAGAAAGATTCATGGTTCGATGGGCGGCTCCTGGAGATGCTCTCTGACCACGTTCTTTTACAGTGAGAGTGGGAGTGAATCTGTGGGCGGGATATGTTTGAATCAAAAAGCGCGGGCCAAAGGAAGGTAGGAGAGAGAGAGAGAGAGAGAGAGAGAGAGAGAGAGAGAGAGAGAGAGAGAGAGAGATGTAGAAAAGATCATGGCCAATTTGGTTATGAACCAGGGAACCAGAATTATCATGCATAATGCTTGTCATCTCATCTCATGTGTACGTGTATGTGTGGAGGACTCTAGTGTCTTTCCAATTGGACGGTTAAGAGGGAGGAGAAAATGAATCATAACTGAAAATTTTGAATACTGATCGCTTACACAATTGGATAGTAATTTTGTGTATACAGATAGAAGAGGATCCTCTTTTTCTCTCTCTCTCTCCCTAAGAGAGTGAGAAAGTTGAGTCACTTGGAGGCTACTAATTTTTAGGCTCTAATTGTTGATAATCATTGAGCATGGAACATACCTGGCGGCTATGTGGTCCTACTTTTATCTAGATATATTCCAGCAAGTATGATTATTATCACGGTGACAATGTTTAAGGGCAAATACCAAGTGATAAATCTAGCAAATCGATGAGGAATCATCCAATCACGAATCGATATTGCCAATTTTCCATCAACTAATAGAGCTCTTGATAATTTTTGGTGAATCTGATCAACGAGATAAATCTGATCTAAAAAGAACTAATTATGCTTTTCGAGGATTTTTTGTGGGAAAATAGTACCGATTTATGTATTCATGTAGAAAAAATTTTCAAGATTCTGTGATCACTCAAACCTTTCAGTATCGATGCATACTTATGTTAAGGTAACAATTGATAATTTGTGTATCTAATAAACAAAAGTGAGCTCAGTGATAATGTAGCTTATTAGCATGGTTCCATGAAAAACTTATATATGAGCTTGTTCACTGTCTGTGTGTATGTGTGTACATGATGTTGAACATCAATTCATAGAGCACATACACACACATATATACAACCTTGTTCACTTACATACATATATCTATCTCTTCCTCCATTTCCACCTCCGGGCTGCCCTCTTCTCCTCCCTGCACCTCCCCTTCCTCCTCCTTTCATTCTTATGGACCTCCTGTCCCGGCCTTCTTGGGCTATTTTTTTTCCTTTGATCTGTGGGCCTTCTTCTTTGCCAAAAATCGGTCCCAAAGAAGAGAAAGGTCCACAGACACACACACACACAAGAATGAATGTTAAGAAAAGAATCACAGCTTGATACCTCATCATCAGGCTGAAAATTTCGCGCGCGAGTCGTCCATCACATCACATTCAGGCCACTTTCACCTTTGACCGATCGGTATTGACTTTTTGAGGCCGATTTGTTAAGTTTGGCAACCTTACCGGTACCAAAGCGAAGCTATTCTGGACATAGAGAGAATCTACTTTGAAGTGTCTGAAGAGAATCCATTGGATCCGAGAGAAGAGCGAAAGAACATTAGTTCAACAGTGTATATGTATATACCTTTTTTTCTTTTCGGTCAAGGCTATTTTGGTGCCAAAAAAGATCAAAAGTAACGGAACGAATTGAAATGGAAAAGATTCAAGAGAAAAAGAGAAAAATCTACAATGAAATGTATCCAAAATAAACACAAGAGAATTGAATATTTTCTCTCTCTCTCTCTCTCCATTCTGTTGAGTGAAACAATTTAAAAGTCGGCAAGTGAAGATTGATTGCACAATACATGTATTTAGTGTATTGATTTTTCTACAATTCTATGTTTGTACTAGCTTCTGACCATATTGGTAACGGCCCATAGTGTCTATTCAAAATTTTCTATGGATCCTTTGGAATTTGGGAATCCATAATTTGGAGCCCTCGTTAGCTGAATCAATGTTGTCAAATTTGGTGAGTAAAAAGGCTTGGACGGTAAGTTACCCAATAATGAATGTGTGTCTGTGTACACGGATTTACTCTTGTTGACTTTATCGAAATAGTAGAACTTTCAACTATATCAGCATTCATTGTCGTATGTATTGTTGCCCAATTTCGGTGATCAATTCTTGAACCTGAGGCATAATGTTCGTTGGCACACTAAAAAGACTGTTTGAATGAAAAAGTACCTAAAACTTTAAGCCAGAATAGTTTGTCATCTATACATACCGATTGTAGGATTATGGGTCTAGAAATCGACTTGCTACTGAATATGGTGCCCAGACCACAAAAAAAATTCGGGAATACGAATCAAAGGCGACGAATTATTGTTGTGATGATAATTTATAGATTTATAGAAATGAATCAAATTCATTCGCGAGACCTTTTTTCGCTCTGAAAATAGAGCGAAACACATTTTCGATGATGATCAAAGTTCTCTGGCCTTTGTGGCTCAAATCTGACTTTTTTTTCTCTCTCTCTTCTCTCTTCTCTCTCCTCATACAGGCACACAAATTCATGTTGATCCCTGTGAATCGAAAATTTTCAATCTCCATTGTACTTGTGGACCATAGACACAAACCCTGCATAGGGCCATGCTCTATTCAAACATGCACACACTGGTCCAAGCTAGGACCAATTGTCAATGTTGTTTCCAAGCTTGTCCGCTCATGCATGTGGAGTATGTTCTTATAGTCACTACTACTTCTACTTCGAACCATTGGTGCTAATGTCGTTGTATTTTTTAAGGAAACCGTGAATGATTAATCGTGTTGTGGGCTATCCAAATGAGGAAGAGAGAGAAAGAGAGAGACAGACCAGCACTATGGAGAGTGAATATCCTCTCTTTTTCTTCTTTCTTTCCCTGATTTCGACATTTCGTATGTGGCACGATGCCTCAATTGGATAAACAGCGATGGTGTGTGTATGCTATTGAATGGTATAAACCAGATGAACATTAATCAATTCATAGAATAGACTTTTTAACCGCTCAGATGGACACTATGTATGGATCAGAGGTATAGTTGAAAAAATATTTTCATTTCTGTCCATTATTTTGGATATTGTTGCTCCAAATTTACTTATGATGTGTTGTTGATCAAACAATTTCGAGAGAGAGAGAGAGAGAGAAATATTTTCTACAGAATTTTACATGAAATGCATATTTATGCGTGTATCTCACTATCTTACAATGCAGATCAATATAGATATGGAAGAGAGTTGAGATGGAATCTGAAAAATTTCTGTGAACAAGGAGAGATGCTTGCACTTGAAATGATAAATAGAGACAATATTCTCAAATTACTGAGGTTCTCAAGAGTCCTTTGACACTCAAGTTCATGGAGAACAATTTTTCTTCCACTTAAGATGCATATTTTCTGCCTGATTTGGAAGAAGATAGAGTGCACATTCGACATTTCGTCACACATGTATCACACATAAAATGACACCTTTTTTTCAGCTTCATTCGAATCAGTGTAGCAAGTGAATTTATGATCTGGAAATTTTAGAACAGTACACATGACTTCGGCAGAATGATATACACACAGTAGTGCACATTGAAGTGATACTAATAATTGATTATAGACTGAGTGAATGAGGCGGTAAATTGAGAAGTCAAGCACAAAAGGTGCCGAAATTCTCGAACACATGAAAAATTATCAGTTCAAGTTGAAACTCATGCACACCCACACATAGTATAGCCTCTTGGTAGCCCCCTATTTCTGGTAGATATGCATGATAGGAATCTCAAATCATTACTCAAATCTTTTGATTAGCTAATTTTTTTACCGGAAAACAGGGCAATGAATCACATGGAGGAAGAGAGCTGATATTTTGCTCCTTCAAGAGGGTCAAATTTTTGTCTTCCCAAAATTCGTATTGTGAAAGAATTTGCCAATTTCATTGGAGAACTGAAAAACATTCATGAATTCCTTCACCTTTCTCTAGATGATCTACGAAAATGTGAAACCCAAAGCTCAATCTGCATCAAGCTAAAACTATTTAGATCATTCTATTAACTACATTAAGTGATAAAGCTTTGAAGTTGGAAAGGATCGTGAAAAATTTCAGCTGATGAAAAGAATTTGTTGGCCCAAAGGCCCCATGAACAGCAACCGCAAAATTATGGCCCTTACATTTACGGGATCATTTTTCCTCTGTATTCTTCACTAGTATGGCCCTGTATGTGGTGCAGCTCGGGTGTACCAGTCTCTCTCTCTCTCTCTCTCTCTCTCTCTCTCTCTTTCTCTCTGGGTGAAAAGGTATGATTACCAAAATGAGCAAATGATGGTGAACGATAACCACAATCAACTGTTTGGCTTTGGCTAGAAATTTTTCTCACTTATCTAGGCTTGGTACTTATTTGTGTGTGTATCTCTCTCTCTTCTCCATTCGCCTGGACCCTCAACTATTGTGGTTTCAATGGCATTTTGGCCCGGCAAAAGATTTGAAGCCAAAAATTCATTAAACCAAACGGAGAAACAATTTCAAGTTCGATTAGCGGCACTCAGAATAGTTTAAGTCCAGTTTAAGGGGATCCAATGAATGGTCATCACCATGAATCTCGTTTTCTTCTTCTTCGGTTACTTTACTGTTGGCAAGTCAAATGGAAGGTGATCCAAGTTTCCCAGTAACCGTGTGTATCAGTGAAAAGCGATGAGAAGTGGTTGCCTGTGGGCAAAATTCAGATGATGATGACCACAAATGAGGTGAATATCATTGGCTATGTGAAATTCATGGTCCAGTATCCGGTTCATTTGGTTCTCAGACCATTTAGAGAGTTCGAATTTTGAGTTCCTGTGATCCCTACCGATTCCGCCCTCTTCTCTCGAGTCCCCAAGTATTTTCACGAGCCCCTTTTTTGCGGGACGGTTTCCGACAGAGAACAAGAAGAAACCTCGGGACATTTTTGACTAGGAAAAGATCCCAAGACGATATATGTATTTATGTGCTCATAGGAACGGGAAAAGAAGTCAAAGTCATAAGGCGGGCTGATCGAATTTTGAATGATGATCACCAAGATGGGACAGGAACGCAAAATAATTTGACAGTCTATCGGTTGATCATTTGGTGAGTGGAGTAAAGAATTGATACTAAAAGGTGGAAAAGAGAGAAGATAAAGGTATGGCCAATTTTAACTATTCTCTACGGTTTTGCTTCTGTCTTGCCATCATTTCGATACACACTCACATTATTCGTTCTTATGAGGCCTAAATTTTGAGCTCATTTGAATATATAATGACCTATTTCGAGTATTTCAATTAGCTTCCTCGATTCATCTCGAATGAGGGAAAAGCAGCATACTGAGAGCAAGAGAGCAAAAAGGCCAAAGATAAACTTTTTCCAATGTTGTCAAGAGATGGAAAATAAAAGAAGCTCCATGAAGAGAGAGAGAGAGAGAGAGAGAGAGAGAGAGAGAGAGAGAAGTTAACGTAAACCCTTGTTCAACTAAGATATAATTATATTTGCCGGCTTAAGATAGTAATTTAGTCACATCAATGTCTCTTCCCTGTTCTCTCTCTCTCTCTCAGATGCCTTCTATGACCACTTTTTTTCATACTCCAAATATTCTATGCACAATGTCTGTGGTTGTTTTTCGGTGGGCTTCTCTTTTCTTTTTACCTTATCATCTAGAAGAGAATCATGATTGCATTCGAGAGGAGAGAGAGAAAGAGACAGAGATTCCTGATGCTGGAGAGAGAAAAAGCGTGCAACAGGCTAATGGAAGGTAGAGGAGAGGAGAAGAATGTGAAAATGGTCCAAGCAACTGGGCCCGAGTGTAGACAAATGATTATTTGAACTGTTTCACTCACTCTTGTTCATCATCTGATGATCTACTCTCAGCAGATCATCTATTTTTATTACTTTGTAAAAGAATTTCACTTTCATCCTGGACCGATGATGCAAAAAAAGGAAATTCACTTCATACAAATGCATAGATCAAGGATGTCTTGTGGTTGCACATTTTTTGGCAACTATTTTTTTGTTCATCGCTGATGAAATTGGAATTACGTTTACTTTGGAAACAAAAAAGATGTTAAAGCACGGTGATGTCCATATTTCGTTCCGATCGAGCTCATCAATCGGCAAACAGTTACTCACACGATCATCACTGTTGATCTGATGTCCATCTTTTTTTCCGTTCCAGAGACAAATCATCAGAAAATTTCGGTAAAAATGTGTTCATACTAGCTTGGTTGAGTGTCAATTTAGCATGCTTGACCGTTCATCATTTCATCACTAATTATCAGTGGCAAGCATCGCTAACCGAAACGCCATTGGCTTGGCCCTACTTAACGGCTTCCATCGGGAGCTTAAGCATTCAGATCTTATCGAACTGAATGTGTGTGTGCCTGTTTGCTAATATGTTCACCCCGAAAATGATGATGATTGGTCCCCAAGGCAAAAGATTGGCAAGCCTCAACAGCAGAGGTATGCACTTTTTTTTTACCTCTCTGGCCATGGTGGCCTCTCTTCATTCTCTCTAATGTTCTGGCCAATGAATACTCTCTCCCTTCCTCTAGGTTCTTGGTGAAATGCAATTAATACCTTGATATGAGGCCGATTAGAATGATAATGAAGAGTAGGCTCTTGGCTCCTGGCTTTCCTATAGTGTGGACCCACATCTATGCGTGTGTGTGTGTGTGTCTGAGTGATTAAACTAATGTGAATGGTCATCATACTTAGAGGGTTAAATCTATAGTATGCTTTATCTGATAGGTATCTTGATGAAGCTGATGTATATAATATTCAAAAGCAATCTTTGCATTTAGAATCATCATTTAGCAGCGATCTCTTTCTTTCTCTCTCTCTTATTTGGAATATGCATAGTAATTGATCATGGAGGTTTGAATTTGTTGCCTAATTTAAGATGATTAAATTGCGAAAGGAAAGAGGAGAGTTGATGAACCATTTTTTCACCTTCATTGATCGTTGATGAGTTACCAGTAAACTTTTTCATCCTGAAAATTTTTTTTATTTTTTCCAGTTTCATGATGTTTGTGGCATCATGCTGCTGCTTGTTGACTCATTGTTTTATCTACTGAAAAATGTGTACAAAATAGCTCTGCGGGTGAAAATTCAGGAAATAGCGATCAATGATTGTTGAGAAGTTATATGAGGTTTTTGGAAAAATATGATCAATTAACTGAGATGATGACTCAAATTATGGAGTTTCTACTCTTATTGGACTTCCAAAATGACTCATTTTTCCAGTATAAAATAAAATTCTACAAATTTAAAAAACTAATTCAGAAACACTATTTAGCTCAATTTATGACGCTTAAAACGTTTTGACCTCTTTTGATTGATTTTTCAGTTTATCAATGTACATGTATTTTGTATTGACTAAATGAAAACAATTCTAGCTTTCATTTTTCATCGAAAATTGATGCTAGTGAACGGTAGATAATGAAAGCATTCATTCCTACAGAATACTTTGATTTTTGCTATGGGCTGATGAATATTCATCTCAAGATCAATACTCTCACCTATTTCCTTTCTATCATTGCAGAGCTAGCAATGAATGTATTTAAAATCACAGATACATTCACCTGTGATTTAAATCTCACAAAAAACCTCGTGAGGAAATCCTTTGTCAGCGACAGGAGACTGAAAAAAAGTCGGTTATGCAAAATGAATTTATGTAATTTTCAGCGTCTCCTAGAGCTTATGTAAAACTCTGGTTTTTGTTCAGCTCAAGTTGGTGATCATCTTTGCTGTGAAATTCAACGATGGATAATCAATTCAAAGATTTCCAATGGTCAAGCACTCAAGATATTCATCATATTCGCCGTAGACTCATTCTCGAAAAGCATCCTGAAATTAGGAGCTTGATGAAAATCGATCCCATTTTCAAGTGGCAATTTTTGGCCCTAGTTTTTTTTCAACTTTTGACTGTTTTTTCCTTACGAAATGTTACCAGTTTGTCAACCTTATTGTTGATTGCTTATTTTTTCAGTTCTTATATAAGTCACACAATTGGAATATGTATGCATTACATCGCTCATAATCAAGCTTTCGGATATCATAATGTGACCGGAAACATATTGATGGGCTATATTGCTAATTCAGTGTTGATTATTCCCGGATTCGCATATTTCAAAAGATATCATAATTATCATCATATTCTTTTGGGAAACGAAAAACTTGATCCAGATGGACCCTCAGATTGGGAATTACGAATGTTCACCAGCACTTTTGGAAAGTTGTTGTGGATAATTTTGTCACCCATAATTTATCATTTGAGACCAGTTCTCGTGAACCCTATCAAACCCACAATCATCGAAATCATGAACATGGTATTCCAAATAATATTCAATCTCCTTCTTCTGCGATTTTTTGGATACAGAATGGTTGGCTTCCTGTTCTTCTCCTACTTCATTTCATACAGTTTACACCCTCTGGTAACTCGTTTGATTCTTGAACATTTTATCATGTTCAAAGGTGATGACGGGCCGGAAAAATTGGATTCTCTATGTGCTAGCACCGCTGATGAACAGCCCTTAGTTCTCGAAACATTTTCATACTATGGACCTTGGAATAGGATATGCTTCAACTTTGGTTACCATGTAGAGCATCATGATTTCCCATCGATTCCTCCGAGTAAACTACCTTTGGTTAGAAAAATCGCACCAGAGTTCTACGATAATCTTCCTCATCACACATCTCTGATCAAAATACTTTGGAAATTCATCACTGACCCTTCAGTAGGGATTCATAGTCGTGTAAGGAGGAAAAATGAGGTTACTTTTTCTTAGAAATTTCATTAAATATTCCTTGAAATGCTCTTATGGAATATCACGTCCATATTTCTTCGCTGAATATTGAAAGAATTCGGGCCAAAGAAGACCAGAAAATTGCCACAAAACTTTTCTCTATCCATGAATAGAACAGCTCATCACAGGGTTACAAGGAATAATGTATTTACATTCAAATCTAGGAGTTTTATTAAGAAATAATGTCCAATCTAATAGCCAAATGTTCTTAATGGTGGTTCGATATGATGACTCTTTTACTGGCTGCAGACAATTCCTTACTTAGGTTGAGGTCCAACCTTATAGACATATTCCAATGCAGAAGATATGACTTTGAGATCATTTTCGATTTTTTTTGCCCAGTTTTCTACATCACCAAGTTCCTGTAGAATAAGAGAGCATTTTGATGAATGCCGACATTTCAGGATGAGATATCAAACAAGCTCATTCCTACCTTTACAGATTTATCCAAAGTTTTAACTAGATTAAGCCATTGATTAGCTTGCTTCGAAAATTGGACAACATTTGCTTGCAATTGTTTGGTTTCCGAGTCCAATTTTCGCTGATTCAAATAAGCTTGAGCAACTCTGTACAAAATCGAAGAGATTCATCATTAGCATGTAATACAGTTAGTAGATGGCAAGTTTTCGGTTTTAAACTTACCCATCATTGAGATGATTAACCATATGATTAGTTACATCACCAACCAACTCGGTGGCAGCAATTTTTTTCTTCTCAATTTCTTCTCGTCGTTCTTGTTGCCTTTTTTGATGCTCTTTCAACATAGAGGACAACATGTTGACCCAGGATTAATCAACTTTTTTGGGTTCAGATTTGTCTATTTTCCAAAACGATTCTGGAGGTTTTGGTGTATTTTTACCTAGCAAAACTTCTTTAAAAAATTCAGAATAATTAAAATTGATCACCAATCTGAACAATAGTTTAGCTACTCTCCATAAATTTTCAAAATCAAATATCATAGGAAGAGAAACAAACGTAATGGCACCAACCACTAGAAGCTCTTTTCTAGGATTGATACGATACGCTCTCTGATTGTGTCCAAATGGCATTTTTTGCTTGAAATAACATCTTGGTGACACATGAAAATACCTTCTAATCAACACAAAATTGCGATCCTTTCCAATCGAAAACACAGAAGGAGACAAGTTTGTTGTTGGTGGTGGAAATCGTGTCCTCACGAGAGATGAAACGTTTCGATCTAGGCAAAGTCTATGGAGTCTAGGAATCGAGAGTAGAATTTTCATTACCCAACAGCTTTATCAACACTATCGAAAATTAACAATTAAAAATCATGCTATCAAATGTCACATCATTAAATGAACGACGTAAATAAATCTTCAATCAAATTAACCGAAACTTGCACATGTAACAACATGAACATCAGCTGCGTATCAAGAAGCGCGAAAGTATCAATTTTGAATGGAAAAAAGTTCGAAATGATAGTTTTTGGTTGTGAATTTTTGGGTTCTAATTTCTATTTACAGGTGAATGTACAAAACGACCAGTATGATAGAGATAGAAATATAATACAAATAATTTGATGAGATGGAGAAACTCATCATCAATTGAGGTGGGATAAGTATGGAAAAGTACATTCAGAGTGTACTTAAATCGCCAGAAGTGAATCATCATCGTCTTCATCACTTTTGGTTTTATTTTCATCATTCTCCTCATCTTCATCTTCACCATCAATCAATCTGTAATTGACTTCTTTTCGAGCTCTTTTGGTTCGTGGAGATCGAGGTTTGATGGGAGAATCATCTAGCACATCATCATCCGAGCTCAATTCAATGCTCTCCTCTTCAGTTAATCCATCGGATTCCCATGACTTTCGCTTTTTGCCACTCTTCGCTGGCTTCTTCGATGCAGCCACCTTCTTTTGAACCTTCAAAGCGGGTCGCTTGATCTCTTCCAGAGATTCATCATCAAAGTCAAAAGGCTCCTTGTCCCCATCAGATTCATCATCAGAATCGGAATTCTTCTTCTTAGATTTTGTGGAAGTCTTCTTTGGGGCAGGTTTGGTTGGTTTTTTTGTGACCTTGCTGGTCTTTTTGGAAGGACCTGGCTGAGACGCCTGTTGGGACATCGGCTGAGACGCCTGTTGGGACGCTTGTTGGGACATCGGTTGAGACATTGGCATCGATGATTCATCATCACCGCTGAGATAAAATTCCATGATTTCTGTCGCATCAGGATCGATTGGTTGAGATGAGCTAGCCTTTGAGTTTTTCTCTCTCTTGACACCGGGTTCTTTCTTCTTGAATGCCTCCATGTCGAGTGGAGGTTGAATGACTCGTGCTTGAGCAATAAGTTTCAATTCTTTTTCGATTTCTTTCTTGCTCGCTTTACCTTTTGAATCATAGTCGTCATCCTTTTTATTTTTCTTACCTTTCAGCAAGGCTTTACGGGTGGCTTCAACCTGTTCCTTTTCGAATTTCTCGAGACCCACCAAAAGTTCGTCGAGTTCCTTGTGATATATGGACTCGATGGGAGTTTGCTTGAGCTTCTCGATATCTTCCAGTTTTTGTTGTCGGCTTGCCATGAGCTGTTTCTCTCGCTCCTCCAACATGGAACGCATTCGCATATCGAGCAAGTATTTGAAATCATAGTTGCCTTGAGTTTCGGAGAGTTCATCTTCATCTCCTTCCTCATTTGTCGCCTCATCTTCATCATCAGAGGTAGCCTTATCGGCTTGGTAATTGTTCTTCTTACGCCATTCGACAACAGGGTCAGAGTCATAGCCACGTTTGATCAAAGTTTTCACCACTTCTTTGACTTTTACTCTTTCTAGCTTTATGAGACCATCGTTTTTCTCTTTTATGAATCTTTCTTGATTTTTTAGCTTCTTGGCCTCAGCTTCATAGAACCCTATAAGGTATGCCTTTCGTTTCCTATAGTAGTCCATACGAATTTGGAAAAAGTCACGAAGAATCATCTCTGGTGTATCGTAGCGTTTCAGACAACCCATATGATCGAAAAGAACCATCGACGTGGTGCTTAGTGTTGTTTGAAGCTTGAATACTTTGTAGACACCAGCTTTCTTAGCTTTTGTTAGATTACTTTCGGTGAGTCTAACCACAATTTGAACTTCGAGTGATCCAGTATCGACGAAGCTTTCGATTCTCACCCCTGATTCTACCTCAGAAGATTTACCTTTTCCAGTTGTTGGGCCATCATCATCACTATCTTCATCACGCGTGGCTTTAGATTTGGTCGTCTTTTTGGAACCAGCAGCCTCAGCATCCTTCTTTTTCTTTTCACCCGCTGCGGTCATTGGCATGATAACTTTTTCTTTGTATGTCTCTGTCCACACTCGAACGGGAAGTTCGTTTATGACCAAACATCGATTAGCATCAGATGAATCAGTTTCAGAAATCTCACCAAATACAACAAATCGTTGGGAGTCGATTTGTTCAATTCGACCTTTGAAACCTTTGTACCAAGGCTTCATAGGAATAGGTTCCTCTCCATCTATCATTCGCTTCAAATTGGCGATAATTTCTCGAGGATTATAGTTAGGGACTTTAGTACTCCAGCCAGTCCCAATACCCTCAGCACCATTGACCAATATCATGGGAATGATTGGAACATAATACTCCGGTTCGATTCGCTGATTATCATCGGTGAGATAGTGGAGCAGTGGATCATCATCTTGTGGGAAGATCTTACGAGCTATGGGATTGAGATATGTTCCAATGTAACGAGGAGCTGACATGTCTTTTCCACCCTGATTTCTGGATCCGAACTGACCATCAGGCATCAATATATTCAAATTATTACTTCCAACGAACGTTTGAGCTAAGCCACCGATAGTTGAGAACAAGGATGCTTCACCGTGATGATATGCGGCTTTTGAAATGACTGAACCAGAGATGATGTTAAGTTTCTGGGATTTTCTGACTTTCTTCTTGAACAGAGTGAAGATAACTTTACGCTGAGTAGGCTTGAAACCATCCATAATTGAGGGAATAGATCTCTCGTTATCCAAATTACTGAAAAGAACAAGTTCTTTGTGCACAAAGTCATGATATGTGACTGCTCTAACTCCTTTCCGGTAAAGATAGTCTTCCGAAAGTCCCTGCTCTTTTCTTCTCTTTTTTTCTTCCATATTGTTCATCAGCCACTCTTTGCGCTGCTCAACGAGTTTCTTACTGAAAGCAAGTTCAACGGATTCATCATCAGGACGACCTGTGTACTCAAACCTCACTCGATGCTTTTCCAATTCCGCAAAGTACTCGATAGCTTCATCCTCTTTCGAGGTACCCAAACCTTTGTAGTATTTTATGTCCCATTTTTCTGAGCCTGGAGTTTTGTTTTGCCATTCTTCAAGTTCCGGAAGACTGTAAAAACTTTTTGTTTCACTCTCGTTTTTACCGCGTGTAGCTTTACAGATAGGGGTGATGAATTCTTCCAAGAAGTCATGTTTCAGAAGATTAGGCCATTTGAAATGAATAAAATTGATGATCAATCCTTTGATGTGAGAGCCATCATGATCTTGATCAGCCATTATCATGATTTTTCCATAACGAAGACTTTTGAGATCCTCTTTATTTTGGTAGCTTTTACCGAAATCTAGTCCCACAATCTGACATATAGCTTCGATTTCTTTGTTCTCTTTTATCTGCTTGAAACTGGCATCTCGAACGTTCAAAAGTTTACCCCGCAGAGGGAATCCACCATAGTACTTCTGCTGTTCTTTGCTCAAAGCAGCTCTACCCGTTTTAAATAAATTCAAGGCAGAATCTCCTTCGGTTAGAATGAGCGTACATCTCATTGAATTAGCACCTCCAGCAAGTTCAGCATCGATGAGTTTATCCTTCATGAGAAATCTGTTTTTCTTTCCACCCTTCTTTCTGAGCTCTTGATTCTCTTTGAACTTCATCCACTCAGCTATATTTTCCATGATGCCAGTTTTGAACATACTTTTGAAAAAACTTTCGGACGGAGAACACTTCGAGCCAAAGTTTTTCACCGGCAGTGTCATATTTTCTTTCGTTTGCGAGTCGAAAGATGGGTTCTCAATCAAACAGTTAGCGAAGACCCAAAGATGAGATTTGACCTGGAAAGGTTTTATCTGGACACTCTTCTTTTTGGTATCTTTCTTTTTGAGGTTTTCGATAATTCTGTTAACAATCTGCTCTGTAACATGCTCAATGTGAGTGCCACCTTTGGTTGTAGCGATACTGTTTACGAAGCTCACTTGTTGGAAGCCTTTATCACTTGGAGCGACTGCAATTTGCCAGCGCTCAGAAGCTTCCTCGAAAGTGAATTCGATTTTTTCTCCATTTTCATCCTTGAACTTTTCGAGGAACTTTGAAATATAATCTTTGAAATTTTTGATTGGTAGACGATCGCCGTTGAGAAAGACTTTCACCCCTTTAGCACAGCCAGCGATATCGTAGGCTCTTCTCTTGAAAAGAGCAACAATATCATCATCTAATCGACTCATACCAAACTTTTCAAGATCAGGATAGAAAGTAATTCGAGTGAAGTCTTCACTAGCAGCAGATTTGATCATAGGCTCCTCACTCTGACTCATATTATTAGTCCACACTTGCTTGAATGCTTTACCATCATCCTTACTGGATGTTTCGACAATGAATTTTGTGCTGAAGATGTTACACAGCTTGGCACCGTAACCGTTTCGACCACCAGTTACTTTCTTTTCACTATCATCATAGTTCGATGAGGTGAGCAGATGACCGAAGATGAGACTTGGCACATACATATTTTGCTCTTTATGCATGACAACTGGAATACCTTTACCGTTGTTATATATCTGAACTTTGTTCTCCTCTCTGGAATAAAGATAAAAATAATTAACAATGATTATTTGCATATTGAATCATCAAGAAAGCAACTGAAAAACTTACGGATCTATATCGATCTTGATGCAGTTCATTTTGGGATCTCGCTGCTTGTTATCAGCTGCATTTACCAGAATTTCATCAAAAATTTTGTACAGTCCAGGGACGAAAGATATTTCCCGATTTACAATCTCATTAGTGAGCCCATCCAAAACCCACATTGGTTGGGTTGGTGTCTTCTCAACTGAGCCAATGTAAGTGTCCGGTCGAAGTAGGACATGTTCCAATTGAGATTTTTTCTGATAAATACGCTCAACACTGAGCCTCTTTTTACCAGAAGACGGTTTATCACCATCATCATCAACTGGTGGATTTTTTTCTTTCAAAATCGGTGGATTGGTGGCTGTTGAGGTGGGTTTGGCGGTCTTCTTAACAAATGCCTGTGAACAAAACACATACACATATAGGATCAAGATTTATCATCAAAAGAGAAGGAGAAATGAAAGCGCATCTTGATTGCCGCCAAATTATTCCCAAAGTCACGCTTATTACTTGAATCGTAAAATAAATCTACTAAACTACTCACATCAAGTGGACCTGATTTGACCGTTTTACTCATTCTGATGGAATGTGATGACGGTGATGATGAACGTAAAATTAACAGATGAAATTGGCGTAAAATAATGGAACAGAAACAAGCTCACAAATATTAATTGAGATTCACACAACCAGAAACTTATAATCACAATCAATCAAACTTTCACTCACTTACACCCTGTCACACACACAAACACAAGAAAAACTATCGATGAAACTGAAACAATGTTACCGTAAAGATGTCCAATATTCAACTGAATCAATGTGAATATTTAAAAAGGCGAACATTAACGAACTTGTAACAGTTTTAAAAGCCAGTTCAACTGTCTTCACTTGATGCAATATTAAACCGCGATTACAGTTTGAATTCGAAAGAAATACTCAAATTTGATTGGTCAATAGAGAAACTCCGCCCACAAATAAAGTGACGCCATCTGGCGGTTGATCAATGTTGGACAAGAATTTGCGAAATTAAATTCGATAAAGTTTGGTGAGTTTGAGAGTTGGACTAATATTGATGGAAAACTGATTTAATTGATTCAATATGTGTATATCTAAGTAGATTTTAATCGTACAAGGACTCGACAAGGGTCTCCTTTTTTGGTCTAGAGTTGGCAGAATTAGGGGAAGAAGAGGAAGAGGATGATGTAGCTTGGGATTCTGGCTGCTGTTGTTCCGTTTTCTGTCGCTGATATCTTTTACGATATTCAATTTGATATCCCATTTCTTGCAGATTACGTCGAGCTAATTCAGACACTTCATCTCGTGAAAGTCTACTATTGTCAGGATTGAGAGCAATTTGAATATATTTTTCGATAAATATTTCACTGGGTGGAGGACGAGATGGATCGGTAAGATCCATGATTCCCGGTGAATTGAAAGTTTTGAAAAAGTGGGCACGAATTCGATCTTCAGGATAAAATATTGGCTTCTCTGTGTATTTTGGCTCAGGACGCAGGTAATCTGGCCATATAGAGGGTGGAAATGATTTGAGAACATCATACCATATTGGACGATTTTCGAACTTTACAACACCAGATTTGATCAATCCTTCCATCCTGCAAAAAACATACACACACACAGGTGTCAAAATCGAATGTTTCAAAGGCAACAGAATCAAAACTATGTCTATTTACCGGTCTAAAATGTGAGAAAATTTGGGCAGCCTTGATTGAGCCATTGAGTCGAGAAACAAACATCAAAATCAACACCAACAACGATATTCAATAACATACAATTCAGCATCAGAATTGAAGTGTTTATGTTTATATGAAGCAAGTCAAACCGAATTCCCGAGGCAATATTAGCAGCATGCTTAAAGCATGTTTAACATATGGAAAGCGCATGGCTTGAAAGACGATCGATTTGAAAAAGTAAGCCTCATTTTAATTGTCCTTCCATCAAATGCAGATATTAATCGAATTTTATTGACTTTTAATTGTAATCATCAGAATGGATTTAAATTTTCAACTTCCGGTAACTACCGTTAAAAGTCCAATTTCCGTTAGAACTTTTACTCATCTCGAATTTAAATCGGTTCAAGTTCTGATATATAGTTACTACGATCACCATCAGATGTCACTAGTAAAAGTCTCCGCCCACTTTTCGTAATCAAATTGTCCACTTGGAGTCACTAGTTGTCACTCAAATATTTGAATTCAAAATGGCCGCTCATTGGTTTATGAAGAGAGAGAAAAAGAGAGAGAAATAAGAGAGAAATAAGAGAGAGAGAGAGAGAGAAGAGAGAGAGAGACCGAATCGCTGTTTATGTTTATACAAATTATATCGTCTTCAAGTGTATTTAAATTAAATTGTATCAATTGTAATTGATGATACATTGGTAAAGAATAAAGTTAAACAAATTTTATATACATATATTCATCATCACCATCATCATCATACTCCCAAATGAATACAGTGATCAGTGTTGTGTGTATATGTTAAGTGTGTGTGTATGTGTGTACAATTCTTGCTACAATTACTACTGCTGATATATAAGAGCGTAAATTAGTAATCGAAGAAAACAAAAAAGAGTATCAATCAAACATGACTGATACAAGGCGGAGGGTTAAATTGTATGTGCTCAATGCTGAGCGCCAATGGGACGATAAAGGAACGGGTCATGTATCATCGTCTTATGTTGAAAAATTGAAAGGTATATCACTACTAGTGCGAGCTGAATCGGATGGCTCACTACTACTTGAATCAAGAATACAGCCAAACACAGCCTATCAAAAACAACAGGTAAGTAGATGGTCAAAAATTATTTTCAAACACACACAAACACACATGATGTGAGTGGAGTTTTCCTTCTGTGAGTGTGTAAATGTTTATGGTGTGTGCATATGTGTATATTTACTAACACTATGTGCCACATGTAACAGCATGAATGTGACAGCGAGCGGCTATGTTTGTACACACATACACATTAACACCATACCAACCATAAAAATCAAAACGTTTATGAAATCATGGACATAAATAAGAAAGAAAGAATTTCGATACATTTTTCCTCGTTTATGATCATTCAAGTGACTCATTCATTGTCGTCGATCATCATTCTTATGATGAACCGAAATGTTTATTATTTCCTTCTTCTTCATATTTTCATCTCATCTTATCTATTTCTTCTTCTTCTTCTTCTTCTTTGATCCACAGGAAACTCTTATAGTATGGTCAGAGGGAGACAATTATGATCTTGCCTTAAGTTTTCAAGAGAAAGTAGGATGTGATGAGATTTGGGCAAAAATTTGTCAAGTCCAGGGTAAAGATCCCTCTGTGGAGATCACCCAAGACACTATGGAAGAAGAGGATGAAAGATTTGAGGATTCCTCTGATGCCATAGAGTTACCACCGTGTGAGGTTGATAAATTAGATGAATTAAGTGAACTTATCACCAATTGTCTACAGCATCCTCTCAAGCGTGAACGAATAGCTTTGGCCCTGGAGACTGAGGATTACATTAAGAAACTTCTGAAACTTTTTCATCAATGTGAAGATGTTAACAATGTGAAAGCACTGCACAAACTTCACGATATATTTAAGAACGTATTTTTGCTCAACAAAAACCCTCTTTTTGAAGTTATGTTGGGTGAAGATACACTATTCGATGTAGTCGGAGTCTTCGAATATGATCCCAATCAACCAGTCCCCAAGAAACATCGAGATTATTTGAAGTCTGTCTCCCGGTTCAAAGAGGTTATACCTTTTGGGAATAGTGATCTTATCAATAAGATTCATCAGACATACCGAGTGCAATATATCCAGGACATTGTCTTACCAACACCTTCAGTGTTTGAGGAAAACATGCTATCAACTCTTAGTTCTTTTATATTCTTCAATAAGGTTGAAATTGTCTCATTAATTCAAGAAGACGACAAATTTTTACGAGAACTTTTTGCCCAAATTATCGACGAATCAACAGACGCTGAAAGGAGAAAAGATCTAGTGCTTTTCTTAAAAGAGTTTTGTACCTTCTCTCAAACACTGCAACCACAAGCTCGTGATAATTTTTTCAAAGCATTATCGACTTTAGGAGTATTACAAACTCTAGAAGTCACTCTTGCTAGTGAAAATATAATTACAAGGTCTGCTTCCGTCGATATTTTGACCTATGTGGTAGAATTTAATCCATCTATGGTAAGGGAGTACGCAATTCAGCAAGAATCCACTTGTGATGAGGTTAGTATCTGGTGGAAAATTATCCCCTTTTCTTCATAAACATATATCAAGTTTTCTCTATCTCTCTCACTCTCTACCTTTTGTTTTCCATTCCCTCCATCAGTTATACTACATTGATCGATCATGTGATCATCTCTATGCGTTTGTTTCACTATTGATGATCAAAATTTATTCATAATTTTGTTATTAATATCAATGTTATTACTATACATTTTCAGGATCAATACATCACTAACATTATAATCGAGCAAATGATTTGCGATCCAGATCCTGCTTTGGGCATGGCTGTTCAACTCTCCTGCATCTTAAGACTGCTCTTGGACCCCGAGAATATGCTCACTGCATCTGCAGTAAACGTAAGAGTTTACCCCCCTCTCTCTCTTTCATGAGTCATTGATCTTTTTTCTTTCCCCTCAACTTTTGTTTGCTGTTTCTTTTTTCACTTCCACTCCCACTGAATCATCTTTTTTTTCTCTCCTCTCCTCCCTATTTATACCTGTTTTTTTTCTTCTTCTTTATCATCATCATCATCATTCTCTTCTTCTTCTTCTCCTTCTCCACTACAGAAATCGGAAAAGAGTGATTTCCTCGCCTACTTCTATAAACACTGTATGCATGTACTGGTCGCTCCGGTTCTAGCCAATACAACGGGAGATAAGCCTTGCCAGGGAGATGGACGAATGGCACAACTATTAAGTGTAATACTGGAATTGCTGTCATTTTGTGTGGAGCATCATATGTATCATATTAGAAATTATATCATTCAACGAGAATTGCTAAAGAGAATATTGCATCTCATGATGTCAAAACATACATTCCTGGTGCTTTGTAAGTGATTCCACATTCTATCGTCTCATCTTCATCTTACATCCTTCGTTCTCTTATTGATTTTCACCTTCCTCACATTCCCAATTCTAATGTTGCTCTCGTTTTCTCTCTTGCCTTTGCTCCCTCCCTCAAAATGTGTTTAGGTGCGCTTCGCTTTCTGCGCAAGATTATCGGTCTTAAGGATGAATTCTATAATCGCCACATAATTAATGGTAACCTTTTCGCGCCGATTGTGGAAGCGCTTAAGCAAAACAACGGTCGATACAATCTACTTGACTCCGCAATCATAGAAGTGTTTGAATTCATCAAATCCGAAGAAATCAAATCTCTTAACGTCTATATCATTGAAAAGTTTGGAAAGTTCTTAGATACTGTTGATTACGTAGGAACTTTCAAAGCTTTACGTCATCAGTATGAACATTTTCAAGAAAAACTTAAAGAACGAAACTCTTTAGAAGAGTAAGTATGAAGTTGATTCATTGTTTGTTTATTAATTTCAAATCAAGCAAAATAGGTCAAAAACTAATTATGATTTTTGTTACTAGTTCCCCGGTTATATTACGCAACGATCGATTCAGACGTGATCCTAGACAGATTGATGAGGACGAAGAACTTTGGTTCAATAATGACGATGACGAGTGTGACGATGAAGATTCATCGCATGAGAATGCTCGAATGTTGCGTTTTAAATTCCAAGCGCAATTCGACCAATACAACAAGAAAACATCTGAAAAAAAGTCGAATATAGGTAAAATTCGATTCTTTCTTGCCTTGATTTGGATGCATTCATACTCTCATTCTAAAATATCTTTATCTTCTCAAAATCAACAGGGATTCCTTATTCCGATCTAGAAAATGTCAAAAGATTCAATGATCTTGAAAACGTTAAATCACTGCCTCTAAACAGAGGCTCAAGCCCTCGCCGGATAACTCCTCTTACTGCCTCCCAAACATCTCCTAGTTTACCTCATATGGAAGTTCAAACAACACGAAAGGTGAGTCATTCATTTATTATTGACCATTCTGTCTGGAAATGCTGAGTTTACCTACATGTGTGGTAATAATATCTCATCTCTTATTTTTAGGGTGGTTTGGTCGATTATCCAGATGAAGATTCAGACGAAGAAGATAACGGAGAGGCCTTGAACCACACAAAGAGAGCCAGGCTCACTTCTTAGTTAAATTAATTATAAAATTCAAAATTCAAAGTTCTAATGAAATATTGGAATCATTATAACACTTTTTTGAATCGATTATAGCTCACAGACGAGTCTAACATGAGCAAACTAATCATCTCGTCCTATTTAGATGTAGATATATGCTGGAATCGATTTCGACTTATTTACTAAAACTTCGAAGAAGAGAAAGCCAACTGATCATGATGAATTTTAACCGAGCATAAAGAGACAAGATGATCGACGAGCTCAAAGTATATATATATAAATAATGTGTATATCGCATCGTGTTCCCACGATTTTCCCTTTTCTCATCTTTCTCTATCCTCCCCTCTCCATACTTTATCTCTCTCTTCTCTCTCTACCGTAACTTTATGAAATTCACACTTCGTTGTAAAGTTGTTCATCAAATCATAGCTGTATTTAACAAAGTTTTTGACGAAAGTTAAAAAGTTGGACTCACCATCAATGAGAGAAAGATTGCGAATGAAAATCTTAATCGCAGGCAAAAAAAAGAGACCAAGGTATTAATTTTTGAGATAATCTCTACACACAAATCGAGTCAAATATTGTAAATATAACAGATTTAAGACTAGATATCCTAATTGAGATGGATTAATAATTGTTTTTATTATGTAGTGATGTTTTTTCTTCACCAAATTCCGACAGCAGTATGAAATTTCTTCGCGATTCTGATAATTGATCTGGAATGAGAAGGGTTGTTGGAGATTCATCGCGCTTCTATCGTTAATCACTGAGAGGCCTATACTAATTCTATGGCGCAATTTGGCAATTTGAGCGTTATGCGTTCCATTTTTTGATTTGGTACCCAGAATGTGGCAATAACTTGCAAGAGGAAGATGAATTCAACAATCCAGTGAGAGAGAGAGAGAGAGATCCGGAAAAGAAATTCACGCTTCATTATAATTAATAATCTTCACTATCCATGAATCAATCTGCCAGATCACATATTTAACCATGCTCTTGCACAATTATATCGAGATTTGATCGAAATACTCTAGATCGGTTGATTTATTCTACCAGACATGATTTTTGATGGTGAAAACATCTCTCTTTTTCCTTGTTTTACCGTCACCTATCAAAAAATGGCTTGATTAATACGATTTTTTGATGGAAAAGTATCAAGTTTGCGGTCGAAATTTTCATACAAATACCAGGTCTCTCCTCAATGGTTATCACAGTTGATTATTTGATTTGTTCCAATATATCCAGTTAATATTACCACCAGAATGTCTCCGATTATTGCCATCGCTCTCCTCGTTGTAGGAACACTCAGCTCATGTATGTTGAACAGTGATCTCTGTCTCTTGAACTCTCGATGAAGATTTTCGAGTGTTCCTGACAAAATACAATTCTTCATTTTCTCAACACAAGCATTCCGTTTCGATTGTTGTGAGTAATTATGATTTCGTCTTTCAGCCCGAGCCTCTCCATTGGAAGTAGCTGTGATCGACCGTACCGGAAGTGGATCTGGTCTAAGTGCTGGTTTGTCCAATCCAGTCAGCGCTCCAGCCCTATCAGGTGAGTTGAATAGGAGGAATATTTCGTTCTTCATCATAAGAGTATTCTAAAATTCTGCAATCAAGCTTGTTTGGAGATATTTTGGTTAGATCAGAATGATAATGGAACATTTTTTTACCATCATAACACATTCACATTCACATGCATGCATCAATCCAGAAGTAATCATGCTTATTGAATCAATTAGATCATAATTGAGAATTTAGTCTTATGATGATTCAATAGCATATTATATGAGCAAAAATGATGATGAAGAATTTCGAAATTTTAGAAAAGAATCAAATTGTAACCAACTATCGTTTTTATTTCAGGGTCTGGATTGTCAGGATCTGGGTAAGCAAAAAACTAACGATGTGAAGAGATTCAAACGTTCTCAGATCATATCAGATGAATGATAGTCTTTTGAAATAGCCTAACTCCCTAATTTTTACTGACATTTATTCATGCAACTTCTCAAACTATTGGACGTCCCTTACTGTTTGAAGAGGAAGTTCCTTCAGAATCATTCCTCATTGGTGTAGTTCAGTTTGCCAGACTTGAATCTTATCTTCCAGAAAATGATTCTAAAGTGCCATGCTCATAACTTTCTCAAATCCTCACAGTGCTGGACCAAGTGGACTCTCAGGACCTAGTGGATACCCAGGTTCAGGACTGTCTGGACCAAGTGGACTCTCAGGACCTAGTGGGTACCCAGGATCAGGGCTATCTGGTCCTAGCGGACTCTCAGGACCTAGTGGGTACCCAGGATCAGGTCTATCTGGCCCAAGTGGACTCTCAGGACCATGGGGATTCCCAGGTCTCTCTGGACTATCTGGCCTAAGTGGACTCTCAGGACCATGGGGTTTCCCAGGATCAGGACTATCTGGCCCAAGTGGACTCTCAGGACCATGGGGTTTCCCAGGATCAGGACTATCTGGCCCAAGTGGACTCTCAGGACCATGGGGTTTCCCAGGATCAGGACTTTCTGGCCCCTCTGGCTTCCCAGGATCAGGATCAGGACTATCTGACCCAAGTGGACTTTCGGGTCCCTCTGGCTTCCCTGGCTCAGGGCTATCTGGCCCAAGTGGACTTTCAGGACCTAGTGGATATCCAGGATCAGGACTATCTGGCCCAAGTGGACTCTCAGGCCCCTCTGGATACCCTGGCTCAGGTTTGTCCGGTCTTAGTGGATTCCCTTTCGGATGGCCTTTTGGTTTCCCATTCGGATGGCCTTTTGGATTCCCATCTGGATACCCATCAGGACTTTCAGGTTGAGTAATTGCTTTGAATAAGCTTCCAACAGGGCTCGCTCCTGCCCGATTTATAAATTCTCAATAAATTCTAATCATCTCTCATTTTCCCTCTTTTCAGGCTCTGGTCAACCAGCCGTTATCTTCCCCGTGTCTGGTTAAACACATATCCAAGTTGAACTGTACTTTGATTGGCACCGATGGTCCAACTATTTGAATGGACCATGAATAGCTAAAAAACGCTTCCACGCTCTACAAACATTTGCTTTTCACAAATCACGCCTGCTTTCTTGTTAACGCTTTGCTCCGGTATTTATTATAATGCAAAAAATTTATGGAAATTTTAACATTTTCCAAAATAACCATCGCCTACTGAACAGTGAAGATTAAAATTTTTCGCAATGCAAAAATTACATGGCCCAAATTAACTCAGTGTACAGCGAAAATGATGGAAATAGAGAAGAGGTGAAGAGTTTCTTCAGTCGAATCTACAGTAGAAACAATCCCTTTGCGAAAATTTCCTTTCACCCAACGTATCAGAATTTCGCATCGAAAATCTTATTGACTATCAGGAGTTTTAATCAAGTTCATGATGATCAGTCTAGAGAAGAGAATAATGTTGCGAAACTCATCTATGGGTGACGTAGAGGAGCAATGATGAATTTTGAAAGATGAGATGGAGGAATGACACATAATCATTTCACACTGTAAGAATTTTCTTCATTGACAGTACTGATTGGTAGTGTGAGTGTTACTAAAATTATATCTATCATGTAGCAGCCGAGTGGAAAAAATATTGCGTTTATGCAATAATCTCATTAACTAATCTCTTTCCTCTTTTCCTCAATCAAGAGACACGAACGCTGTTACGGAATTTAGAATGATGGATGTCATTTCCACAGTTTCGCATGATATAAAATCGGAAATCCAAATCGATTGATCTTCACTCCAGTTTTGATTGTAGAAAGAGAGAAGAGTATCCTATCTGGACATCAGTGATTAAAAAAATGGCCTCTCCAATGAAACTCATCCTTGTTGTCGCACTCGCTATCTGTGCCCGTAAGTTTATCTTGTTAAAATTTTTTTCCATAAAAAGTGATCACATGTAATCTTAACTCTGTCCACTGTCGCCTTCAGGACAAGCCAATGCTACTGGCGGTGGCGGTATGCCACCACCAATGCCAATGCCAATGCCCCCTGTATCAGGACCTTCTGGAGATCCTACATCTGGACTTTCTGGTCTCAAAGGCTTGAGCTTTGGTCCACTTCTTTCTGGTCTCTCTGGTCCCCTTCTCTCAGCACCACTATTTTCAGGCCTCTCAGCACCTTTGAGTGAGTATTCTAGTGACTGGCCGATGCTTTATCTTGACAAAAAATTTCGTCAAGCTTGCTATTCATTTCAATTTTTGATAGATATCACCAACATAATCGCTTTTGCATATGCTTTGCTGAGTTTGTGGCTCCATTTTCGAACGAGAAAATTTATCAAGTTGATACTCCAAATTTCCAGCTGCAAGTCCATCGGGCATCTCTCTACCAAGTCTCATCTCAGGTCCGATACTTTCAGGCCTATCAGCTGGCTCTGGTCCTTTAGGTCTCTCATCAGCTAGTCTTCCTCTGGTTTCTGGTGGCTCACTAGCTTCTGCTCCCCTACTTTCTGGTGCTTCCGCTCCAGCTACATCGGGTGCATCGTTGCCCCTAGTTTCTGGCTTGAGTTCACCAGCAACATCTCTTCCACTTTCGGGCTCAGGATTTGCACCTTTAGCTTCAGGACCACTATCTGGAGCTTCTCTACCAGCTCTATCTGGATCTGGACCACTTGTCAGTGCTCCTCTTCTATCAGGGCCATTGTCAGCAGCTTCATACCCATTCCTTTCTGGTTCCCTAGCTAGTGGACCTTTTGCTTCGGGACCGCTGTCAGGTGCTTCTCTACCTGTTTTATCTGGCCCCCTACTTTCGGGACCATTGTCAGGAGCTTCATATCCACTCCTTTCTGGTTCCCTTGCAAGTGGACCTCTTGTCTCAGGACCACTATCTGGAGCTTCTCTACCCGCTCTATCTGGATCTGGACCACTTGTCAGTGCTCCTCTTCTCTCAGGTCCATTGTCAGCAGCTTCATACCCATTCCTTTCTGGTTCCCTAGCTAGTGGGCCTCTTGCTTCAGGACCATTGTCAGGTGCTTCTCTACCTGTTTTATCTGGCCCTCTACTTTCGGGACCATTGTCAGGAGCTTCCTACCCACTCCTTTCTGGTTCTCTAGCTAGTGGACCTCTTGCTTCAGGACCATTGTCAGGTGCTTCTCTACCCACTCTATCTGGATCTGGACCACTTGCGAGTGCTCCTCTCGTATCAGGACCACTTTCTGGTGCTTCTGCACCCGCTATTTCTGGGCCTTTTGCCTCGGGACCATTGTCAGGAGCTTCATACCCATTCCTTTCAGGCTCCTCAGCTAGTGGACCCCTTTCCTCGGGACCATTCTCGGGAGCATCTATTCCCGCTTTATCTGGTCCTCTCCTTTCCGGACCATACTCAGGAGCTTCGGCACCAGTTTTGTCAGGATCTGGACCACTAGCTAGTGCACCCCTTGTCTCTGGACCAGTAGGAGCTTCGCTGCCTATTCTTTCTGGATCAGCACCTCCAGCCACTAGTAGCCCAGCAGCATCTGGTGCTTCCGGACCTCTGCCAGCATCGGGATTATCGGCACCTTTCTTGTCGGGTAAATAGTCGAGAACAAAAAAATGACATGCGAAAATATGCTATGCAATCAGCCTAGCTATTGGAAGCTCGTGGGAGGTTGAAATTTAATTCAATAAATTTTCTTTTTCTAAATCAATAGGCCTATCTGGACCTTTAGCCCCATTCTACTATTTCCCCATCAGTGCTCCTCTTCTTTCTGGTTTATCAGCTCCAGCTCTTAGTGGATCAGGATCAGGAGTATCCGGTTGAAAAGATCAACAGACAAAAAACTGGAGAATAAATTGAAAACAATCAACAAAATCCTAACATTCTGGCTTAGTTATTCTTCTTCTAGAACCTTTGAACTTTAGAAGTTCATCTGAAAGCACCTTCCCTTCTGACTATTGTAAGCAACTCAACAGTGTAATAATTAATTGCAATAAATTATCACTTGTTCCGTAAAAAATCCTCCTTCGAGTCTCGATATTCCAAATTTTTGATGGATTGGATCATTATTATTCAAATCTCTAATCAAAAGTTATTTGGTACTCATGACAAAGTTTCCCTGATAAAAGTCAAATTTTTAAAAAATGACACTAATCAACTGCCTAATTTCAGAAAACTTAATTGAAACTCTGTGTTAAAGTTTTGATTTTACTGCACCAGAATTATACTTTCAAGTTTCAATGAGGTTAGATGAGAAATTGAGAGATGTTACAGATCTGATTTGATATATTTAATATCGATATGACCCACAAGTTCCATCTGAATTTAGAGAGAAAAATTTCATAAGACCATTTGTATGGCTAAAAAGAGGAATTGAAAAGTTTTCTCTGGTCAAAAATTGGAATGAATTTTGAGAATTTTTGTTAGCATAGAATAGAGATCGAGAGAGAATCGAATATATACAAGAATATGTCTATTAGAGTGAGATACAGCTCTGGAATTTGAATGTTTTTTTTCATAATTTTCTGTCTTCATATATGTCCAGATTCAAGAGATTCAGACAATCGACGATATCTGTTTGAGATTCTTGGAATATTTGGTGGAAGTTAAATTGAGGAAGTTGGAAGCAACGTAATTTGAGCTTAAAAAGTCAGCTTTATTCAAGTTTCCTCCCATCAAGGAATGGTTGATGTTCATTTTGATTGAGAGGCTTAAAAATTGTGTAATCAAACTCTGGCCATTCATTATTATCTTCATAATTGTTCACAATTTCCTGATTCCTCCATATTCGGAAAATATCAAGCCAATATAAACGTTCGCTGTTGTACAAAGCTTTCCAGAAGCTCATCCCTTCAAAAAACGAACGACACTCACTATCCAGCTATTGACTCGGTAAATTTTCAAGATGAAGATCCTTCTCCTTCTATTGTTCGTGCTTATAGCACTCTTCAATTCAGGTAAGTGAAATTCTTTTAAATCATCACAAGAGTAAAAAATTTTACCTTATTATCTTATTATTAAACACCATGTATCACATTTTTATCTTTTCCAGTGAGTGCAAATCCTATGATGATGGCACCTTTCTTCAATCCCTTGATGATATTTCCGTGGTTCTGCTTTTATCTCTACTGGCTCTGCTGCTGCTTGTGTGAGTGAAAAATTGCTTCTCTCTCTCTCTCTCTCTCTCTCTCTCTTTTAAACCCCAAAAATGACAACTTTAAAAGGGTTAATAATCGATGAAAATCAGTTGGATATATATTAAAACCATACCATGAACTTTGAACTTTGACTCAATCCAGCTGAGTCTTTCTAAGGTTCTGAGAGTGTTGATAAGTGATTATTTGCTAGATTGACCCACACTCCAGAACGAGAGATTCTCATTCGAGACTAGACTCGACCCACAGCTTGTGAATCTTAATCTACTTGGATGGAGAAATGCTGGATCCAGAAAAAATTCGATTCACCATACTCGTGAAACTCATTGTAATTTATTCTAGAAACCATTCTAGTTTCATCCAAAATGAACTGAGATCAGAATTTAAGGGAAACATTGTAGATAAATATATCTTTTAAATCATCGAAGAAGTGAACCTAATGAAAATATTTTCCATTTTCTAGTTGCTTTCCTGTTTTTCATCCTGAAGCCATTGTTATTCCCGCGTAAGTACAAACGATACAAATGATTCATGATACCACTTGACCTGATCCCTTAATATTTTAATCTGGATATTTTCTCTTCTCCTGCTACTATACCGATGATGATATTCATGATGGTAATGATTATTCATTCCTTGAATCACACTCTTGATTGATTAACTCTTTGGACTATCTTGATCTGGTCTATCAGTTTGGGGTTGATCTGGTTGAAAGGTTGGTGAATCAGACATTTTTGCACTGACTTTCTCAATTTTTCATCACAAGGGAGAGATTTTTTCTTTTACCCTTCTTTTTTCTCTAATTTGGAAGAAGTCAAATATTCTTCTGTCTATTGAAACCGATGATTTGAATTAATATATAGACAAATATTTTTCAGGATTGACTCACGATCAAGAACCCTCCCAAAAGAGTGAAACAAGGACAGTTATTAGGCTTCCGGATTGAACGATATCGAAGGTGATGTGGTATCCAGTTTTCTCAAGCAAAAGAATGAACAATCAAATCTGATCTCCCAGAATTTTAGTCCCTCAAAAATATATCTCAAACTCTCTTATTCAAAGTGTAGATTCTACTTGATATTTCAACATACACAGCTGAACCACTGAAACATTAAAATTGAACCACATTGCCCTGAATGATTTTGATGATCAATTTCTGATTCATTCCAGTAATTAGCCATTTTAGAACAAATATGAATAAGAAAAAATCTCTCTCGTTCTTATTGAGCGCTAAGAAAACATTCTCCTTGCAATTTTCACAACAAATTTGAACTAAACTCATTCGATGTTGCTTGACTACCTTGAAAAAGCAGCTAATTAGTTACTTGAAAGTGAAGCAGCTAAACAAAATTGTTCATTAAGAATGAATTCTCCTCTTAGGCTTGTGTATTCCCTATATTCGAACTGAAATCTAATCTTCAAGCAGAAATGAGAAAACCGAGTTGGTGAAAGGTGATTGAGGATACTTTCGAATATTTACGGTGGATTCTCTTTGATCCAATTCTCCTCAAATTCTGATGGCAAATTGTTTCCTACAACTTCTCAAAAGTATTAGAACTTCATATTACATCGCCAGCTACGATGCGGTTCTCGTTTTTGGGATGTTTTGAAACTCATAAAGGTGCTGAGCTTTGGCCCCTACGAACTTCATATTCCTAATGCATTCGAAAATGATCATCGATAACTTTCAACAACTTCAATACATTCCTAAGAACTGAACATTAGTCGAAGCATGTAATATGTTCTGATCGATGATCACCGGGAGGAGATGGGGTCAAAGACTGTGAATGCAGCTTTGTCTGCAATTGTTTGAAAACTTGATTAAACTTAGATTTGAACAATTAAAACCAATTGAGAGAGAGAGAGTTTCTTCACATAACTATGGCCAGGGTCATAGCCTTTTTACCCAAAAGAAATAAAATTTTCGAATAAAAACTAGAAGTCATCGAATGGTTTATTATCGAATCATTTCTCAATCTAAATGGAGAATTGTCCTTAAGCAATCAATATTAGAGGTGCTATGATCCAATTTTTCCAAATATTTTCATGCATACCATCCTTACACAGATACCAATCTTGAAGATTTTAGTAAAACAAATTCTAAGATGCCCATAAAACTTTCTCAGAACGATTATTGAGCCAACTAATATTTCATAAATCATAAATTCGATCCACCTCAAATTGAATGAAGAAAATTTGGGTATTTCAAACACTTTAGCTGTATCCATCGATGCTATTTCTATTACAGGAAAAATTTTATTCAAGTTTTGTTTGCTCCAAAATGGAAGGACGATGTTGTTTGAGACTGAAAATGTGAATTGATCAAGAGAATTTCATAATCTTATAATTTACGAATCGATCGGATCTCAGCTTCCTTTATTCTATCTAGTTAAATTTGTTAGCTAATAATTCGCTGGCAGATTCAATGTTGGTCATGTACATCATGCCATATACAATCATGTACACACTTTCATGATCATTTTGAACATTTCGCTTCCTCATTGATTACATTCATATGGACTGTACTGGACTGTAAGGGTGATTTATTGGTATTGAATTCGATTGGTATTCCATCACGTTTCTAGCACCTGAGTAGATGAAAAGTATGTAAATCAATGGTATGTTTCATTGATTGATAATGGGCAGTAATAGCCAATCAGAATAATTAGCATATCTTTCCGTAAAGTTAGATCGATTTCCACCTACATATGTTAACGTCACACTAACAATTAGGGGCTGTTGGGTGGGAAAAAAATTCGGTCCATTAGTACTCTGTGAATTGATAGTATAAAAGCGAATCATTGAGCCCATTCATTGTCAAGTGATCATTGGGAACAAGTGATTCCATACCATTTTAGATCATAATAAGTGTCATCCGCAAAAGAGAGTCACAATGACCAACATATTATCACTTCTTACGATTGTTCTCCTATCATGTTAGTATTGAGTTTTTTTCTCCGGAATTTGATCGAAATTTTGGAAAAATCTGAACTGTTACTTAGCTTAGTGACTTAATTATTTTCTAATCATACCCAGGTTCCTTCATCAACACCAATCCCATCACACCTTCAGGTAAGATCACAATATTGATGGAAAGAAAATTTTATTACATCGTAGCTCGATTTCCCCCCTCCCTTCATAGGAGAAATAATATCAGGACTAGATTCTGGTCCAAGCGGAATAAGTAAACCCTTCATCGGCTTAGCATCTGGTCCAACATCAGGCTCAGGTTCAGGCTCACTATCAAGTGGACCTTTAGCAAGCAGCCCAGCTTTATCCGCTAGTGCTCCGCTTTCTAGTGGCCTCAGTAGCCCAGCTATTTCAGGTAGTGCACCAGCTTTACTTTCTGCTCCAAGTGCACCTCTCACTAGTGGCTTGAGCAATCCCGTGGGTCTATCCACTTCTGCCAGTGCCCCATTAACCAGTGGCTTGAGTAATCCTTCCCTTTCGATAGCACCTCTTGTTAGTGGAGCCAGTATTCCAGCAGTCCTCTCCTCAGGTCTCAGTAGCCCACTTCTCGCTTCCGGTCCATCGTCTAGTGTTCTCAGTCAACCAGCCACTCTTTCAGCTACTCTAGCCAGTGCTCCATTAACCAGTGGAGCATTATCAGCACCTCTGACCAGTGGCCTGAGTGGCCCAGCATTATCAGCACCTCTGACCAGTGGCCTGAGTGGTCCAGCACTCTCAGCTCCTCTAATCAGTGGATCTCTTCTTAGTGGACCTCTAGCCAGTGGTCCAGCACTTTCAGCTCCTTTCACTAGTGTTCTAAGTAATCCGGCTATTGCTTCAGCCCCCTTGACCAGTGGTCTAAGTGGCCTTTCTTCACCTCTAACCAGTGGATCCCTCAGTGGACCTCTGACCAGTGGCTCATCCCTATCAGCTCCTCTACTTTCGGGTATTCTATCAGCACCCTTAACCAGTGGTCTGAGTGGTCCTGCTCTTGCTTCAGCTCCTTTGACCAGTGGTCTTAGTGGTTCAGGTCTCTCAGCCCCTTTAGCTAGTGGATCCCTTAGTGGACCTCTGACCAGTGGCTCTTCTTTGTCAGCTCCCCTACTTTCGAGTCTTTTATCGGCACCCTTGACCAGTGGACTAAGTGGTCCTGCCCTCTCTACCCCACTGACCAGTGGCCTGAGTGTGGCTCCAGTACTCTCAGCTCCACTGACCAGTGGTCTCAGTGATCCAGCTTCCCTTTCCTCCCAAAGTGCTCCTCTAAGCAGTGGTTTGAGTGGATCCCTATCATCTCCTTTGATCAGTGGCTCAGCTTCTAGTATTCCATTGGTTCTCAGTGCCCCTCTTCTCGGAGGCTTGAGTGGTCCCCTAGCAAGTGGCCTTAGTGGTCCTGCCCTCTCC
>QZCP01000217.1:29886-76228 GCA_003956705.1 Brevipalpus yothersi | reverse complement strand
AGTTTGATGGCGAATAAATCATCATTCCCAGTGGTAGATGAAAGGTATTTAGAGTCAATGGAAGACGATGATCCATACTCATCACTGCAGGAGATAGCAATGGTACCCAATTGGATTGACAAGGTTCACAATCTCGGTGTGGAATTGGCTTCTGCCTTTACTCAGAATCCATATCCGATAAAAGTTGATGACATGGTTAATAATAAGAATGATGAATATGATTACATTGTGGTTGGTGCAGGATCAGCCGGTTGTGTTGTGGCCGCTCGATTGAGTGAGATTTCCGATAATCGAGTTCTGGTTTTGGAAGCTGGTAAAGAGGAATCAACATTCTCACGTTTAGTGACAATAGATTATTTGTTTCTAAAAAGTAAATCATGGCATTGGATGTATACACCAGGACCCGAAAAAATTGGTGCCAAAGGTATGAAAGGTAATCGTGTACCATCACTTCGATCAAAAATGCTCGGTGGATGTTCATCACACAATCAGGTACTCTGGAATCGAGGAGATCCTCTCGATTATGATCGATGGGCTCAGATGGGTGCTGAAGGTTGGTCATGGGCCGATATTTTCCCATACTTTGTCAAAACAGAGTCAGTTGTTTTGGATGAGATCGGTTCGAGCTCATTTGACAAAGGCTATCATGGTACAAGAGGTCCTGTGAAAATAACTGGAGGTGTTGAGCCCAATCTACTGGGTCGTGTGATGCTCAAAGGATGCCAACAGATTGGACAACCTATTGGTGATCCAAATGGTGAGGATCATGCGGTTACCAATTTCAGTTGGAATTTCTTGTACAATGGAAGTCGTAGCTCTATGGCCAACTCATATCTCGGTCCAGCATCATTCAGACCCAATCTTGATATTCTGATTGATGCTTTCGTTCATCGAGTCAATTTCGATAAGAATAGAAGAGCAATAGGTGTTACTTATGAAAAAGATGGTAAGATACATCGAGTACGAGCCCGAAAAGAGGTTATACTTTCGGCTGGAGCCTACAATAGTCCACAGATATTGATGCTATCTGGCATCGGACCGAGGAAAGAATTAGAAAAATTTAAGATTCCTATTCTGGTGGACTCACCGGGTGTTGGTAAGAACTTTCAAAATCATCCCCATGGAAATTGGCATTTCACCATGAAAAGAAATATTTCTCTGGTTTACACTAACCCAGGCCCATATATTGATGGAGTCAAGAATTACATTGCAAATCAAACTGGTGTATTCGCTTCTCTATCCACTCGAATTCAGAGCCTTTTCCGGACAAACTATGCTCTAGATTCAAGACCCGATGGTGGACTTGAGATAATTCCAATGCTAGATGGGTCATTTGAGAGCAATTTTGTTTCAGGTAGGTATTCCCTCCCTCTTTAAATTATGAGTTCAATGCTGAGAGCAAATGTTTGTTCATTTTGTCTAGGTTAACTTCAAGATTACAAGGATAAAGTAACTAAAGATTATTTTGTACCACAATCGTACAAATATGGCTTCTATTTTGTACTGGCCTTACATCGAACACTGAGCAGAGGAGAAATACGATTAAGAAGTGCAGATCCTCACGATCTTCCAATTGTAATCAATAATTATTTCGACGTAAGACGAGATCTTGAAGTGATGGTTGAAGTTTGCCTGACAGCAATGAAAATTGTCAATACTCCAGCAGTACAGGAAGCTGTTTCGGGAAAACCTTTCACAAATACACTTCCTGGCTGTGAGATGTATCCAGTAGGAACCCCTCAATTTTGTCGCTGTCTGGTTCTAACAATAACTCTTAGTGGTAATCATGAAGGTTGTTCGTGTAAAATGGGCTCTAAGGATGATATATTGGCTGTTGTCGATCCTGAGCTAAAAGTCAAAGGAGTCAAAAATCTTAGAGTTATTGATTCCTCTGTGATGCCAGATCTTACTACTGGTAATATTAATGCACCGACAGTGATGATAGCTGAGCGTGCCTCAGATTTGATCAAAGGAAGGATTCTCAAGCCAAGCTTACCTCCTTATAAGAGAGAGGAAGACGTTTTCAAATATCTGGCATACAACACAGAGTCTTAAAAATTCGAAGGCATTCTCTCAGGTGTGTTTCGTTCCTGAAAAAATATTAATTTAAATCCAAGTTTTTGGATTAATGATTCAGAAGATGATGAATTTTATATTGTTCTATGTCCCAATTTTTTTGCATGCGAATAGTGTTCGAAATATTAAATTTAAAATGTTGATGTTGGTGCTTTGTTGTACAAACATGTTCGCAATGTATTCCTGAAATGTAGAAAACATTCTCAAGGTTCCCATTATTTATGATGTCTTGCTAAGACTACCACTCTCTCGAACTAAAATCTAGTGGGTTCTTGTGAAATAGGCCCAGAAGATGGTCCAGTGACAGCTATCGATCCGGGATCACGAGTTGAGGAAAGAAGGAATCTTCTAATAGTCGATGCTACGGTAATGATAGAAATTACAACTTCGAATACAAATACACAAACTATAATGGTTACGGAAGAACGATCTAATATTGTTTGAGAAAGACTATTAAAACCACTACTTCCACCGGTCAAAAATCTGAAATCAACCCTAATGTAACAAAAAATTTGAGGTTTACCAACTCAAAATATGAGATTCATTTGAAAGTCATTTTTTCTAATTTTCAGTTCTAATTTTGACCAAAAAATATATTTATCAAAACTCAAAGAGGAATAGTTTTAATGTTTTTCCTTCATTATGATGATATCGTAGTGATAAAAAGTTAAAAATCCTTGAAAATTGGTTTTATAGAATCATAAATATGAAATGAGAACTCTCCTCTAATTGAAACAATCCATTCAACTGCTTGAATTGATCTGAATTATGATCCACATTTTGCTCGATCTTATCAAGATTTTGATGAGCGTCCATAACACAAGCCTTCCAAAACATCCTTTTGTGGGAGAAAATTAAATATTTTCGTCAATTGGATTACTTTTGAATTCTAAAATCTTAGTGATTTCCTAAAACTGTTGTAGGTTGAACAAAACTTGATCCTCCATTTATTGTTTTCTGGAGTTCATCAATCGTTCACTCAATCGCTTGGATATAACAAGCTATGGACCCTCAACTGGAATAACAGATGTTGGTGATGTTTTGACATGGAAAACACAATCGCTGACACAGTTTAAAATAATTCCTGTAAGGAAAAGATGAAAATGAAATGAAAAAAATTGCTCAATAAAACACAAAACTCGGCTCAATGCAAAGCCGGAAAAACAATTTATTTGAGTGCCAAAGTGTATTGAAATGCTGCTTTCACAGCATTATTCAGCTCTGACTTTAATACTCGTGTTCTACATCACTACTGCTGAAGAGACTAGCCAAACCAATTCTACTAATTTGGAAGAGAATGAAGAGGCTCTATTGGATTTGCTCAAATCATCTACCAAAAATGATCCCTATGGAATGTTTCAAGAAATCGGAATGAGACCTGACTGGATTGCAAGAGTATACAATCTGGGAATAGATCTCGCCTCAGCTTTCACCCAACATCCATATCCGTTAAAATTGACTATGAAGCCAGATAAGGATGAATATGATTATATTGTAGTGGGAGGTGGAGGAGCCGGAAGTATCGTCGCTGCTCGATTGAGTGAAATTCCTGAAAACAGAGTTCTGGTGCTAGAAGCTGGAGGAGAAGAATCAGGCTTCACACGCCTAGGAACTACTGGCGATTTATGGTGGAGAAGCAAAACTTACAGTTGGAATTATGTGACTGAACCTGAGAAATTGAGTGGTCGAGGATTTAAGGGTAATCGTGTTTATCCATTTAGAGCTCGAATGCTTGGTGGTTGCTCATCTCACAATGGTGTTCTATGGAATCGAGGGGATCCTAATGACTACAATCGATGGGCTCAATTAGGTGCTGGAGGTTGGTCATGGGCTGATGTTTTTCCTTACTTTGTTAAATCAGAAAAAATTGTTCACAATCAGATTGGATTGAATCCATATGATAGAGGCTATCATGGAACAAGAGGTCCCATACAAGTAACTGGTAATCCTGATCCTAGTGTTCTCAGTCAAGCATTATTGGAAGGATGTCAGCAAGTTGGCCTACGAATTGGTGATCCAAATGGAAAGAATCATGGAGTAACATCATATACTTGGAATAACTTGTACAATGGAAGTCGTGTTTCGATGTCGAGTGCTTATCTTGGTCCAGCATCATTCAGACAAAATCTTGACATTCTTATCAATGCATTCGTTCATCGAGTCAATTTTGATGAGAATAAGAGAGCAGTTGGTGTTACTTTCGAAAAAGATGGCAAAACATATCAGGCAAGGGCTCGAAAGGAAATCATACTTTCGGGTGGTGCATATGGTAGCCCACATATTTTGATGCTGTCCGGTGTAGGGCCAAAAGTAGACTTACAGAGGTACAATATTCCTGTGGTAGTTGATCTTCCTGGGGTTGGACAGAACTTTCAGAATCATCCACGTTCACTGATTCAGTTTACAATTGAGAGTAATTCAACTCTAGTGTATATTGAGCCTGAGCCATACATTGAAGGTGCAATCAACTACATTGCAAATCGAACTGGTGCTTTTGCTTCGATTGGAGGTAGAATTGTTGGAAATTTTCCAACAAAATACTCTTTAGATTCTAGACCTGATGGATATATTGAGATATTTACAGTGTTGGATGGCTCTTTCGAAAGTTATATTCTAAACAGTGAGTTTTTTGGCCTATTTTATTGCTATCAGATTCAGAAAATCCTTTTTTCCAGGCTATATTGAACAGTTCAAAGATGAATTCATCGAAAAATATTTGATTCCACAATCGTTCAAGCATGGTTTCACTATAGGAATTGAAAACCAACGTATTCTCAGCCGAGGAGAGATAAAATTGAAAAGTGCTAATCCTCATGATTCTCCACTGATCAAGTACAACTTTTTCAATGTTGAACGGGATCTCGAAGCGATGATTGATGTATGTCTCATATCTCTGAGAATAGCAAACTCCGAAGCTGTTCAGCGAATGTTTGCTGCAAAACCTTTTCCAAATCGATTGCCTGGATGTGAAAAGTATCCAATAGGTACAAAGGAATACTGTCGCTGCTTGATTCTTACCTTCACCATCACCGGAAGTCATGAAAGTGGCTCCTGCAAAATTGGCTTCAAGGATGACATGATGGCAGTAGTTGACCCTGAGCTGCGTGTTAGAGGAGTCAAAGGTCTTCGAATTATCGATGCTTCAATTATGCCTGAAATTACAACTGGTAACACGATGGCACCAACAGTCGTAATAGCAGAGAGAGGGTCAGATTTAATTAAAGGAAGAGTTCTTAAGCCAAGTTTACCCCCTTTTAAGCGAGAGGAAGATGTTTTACAGTATAAGCCATACTATCCAGTATCCAACTAGATTTCATAGTCATCTTATGTATTAATACATGTGTAATTGATTGATGTAATGCTTGAGCAATCAACTTCATGAATTTCGAAAATATTGTCATTAACACGTATACCTTGACTATTGAACTTCGATTAGCAGCACTATCAGGAGAGAAAGAACTATCCACAAATTGGATTCAAACCACGATTTATTAAGATCTGATCATCAATAATTGGAACAATTTTCATTCCCAATTATCAATGTAGGAACGATATAAAAATAAAAATGAAGAAAAAACTAGATTTGTCCATTTATGAATGATAAGAGGTGAATTTGATTCAAATGAATACAAATTCTGCTCAATTATTAGGATTATTATCGAGTTTCCAATGAATTCAATTACATGGCCGGGTATTTTTTTAAGATATGCATATACAAGCATATGTAAGCTTCAAGATATGAGATGATGTTGTTTTAGTAAGTTTGGTAGATCCTCTAATCTAACTAATTGCCATGAAATTCTTGCAATCTGATCCTGGTTTAATACATATGGGTAGAGATGTAATTTTATCGCTTTCTGGCGTTCATTGATCTTTCACAGAGTGATTTGGGTTCAACAAGCTATGAGGACTCAAATTGTGACAACAGATGTTGATGTTTTGTCTATGAAAAACTGGGTGATCGTCTGCTGAGCTGATTACATGCTTCAAGCAGTTCTAGGAAAAAAGTAAAAATAAAAATAAAATAAAAATTGTAATCAGGAAGCTGAACTACAATTCACTGATGAGCTAATTAAAACAATTTCATTGAGTGCCGAAATGTATATACATGCTCTTGTTTTTTTAGTAATTGTGTTCTATAACACTGCTGCTGAAGAGACTGACCAAACCAATTCTACTAATTCCAACGAGAATGATCAGGCTCAATTGGATTTGCTCAAATCATCTACCAAAAATGATCCCTATGGAATGTTTCAAGAAATCGGAATGAGACCTGACTGGATTGCAAGAGTATACAATCTGGGAATAGATCTCGCCTCAGCTTTCACCCAACATCCATATCCGTTAAAATTGACTATGAAGCCAGATAAGGATGAATATGATTATATTGTAGTGGGAGGTGGAGGAGCCGGAAGTATTGTTGCTGCTCGATTGAGTGAAATTCCTGAAAACAGAGTTCTGGTGATAGAAGCTGGTGAAGAAGAATCGGGCTTCTCTCGCATTGGAAATGAACACAATCTATACTTAAATAGTGAAAATCATCATTGGCATTATGAAGCTGAGGTAGAAAAATTTTATGCTCGAGGAATCAAAGGTAATCGTGCTTCACCATCAGCAGCTAAGCTTATTGGAGGATGTTCATCCCACAATCGATTGTTGTGGAATCGAGGAGATCCATTGGACTACGATCGTTGGGTCCAATTGGGTGCAAAAGGTTGGTCGTTTGCGGATATATTCCCATATCTCATCAAATCAGAAGGGGTAGTTATGGATGAAATTGGGTCAACCGCTTTTGATGAAGGCTATCATGGAACCAAAGGTCCTGTTCGTCTGACGGGAAGTGTGAATCCTGGTCTCTTCAGTAGATCACTGATCAAGGGAGCTCAAGAAGTGGGCTTTCCTTTCGGTGATAATAATGGACGAAATTTCAATGTTTTCGCATACAGTTGGAATAATTTGTACAACGGAAGTCGTGTTTCCATGTCCAGCGCTTACCTTGGTCCAGCATCTTTCAGGCCGAATCTCGATGTTCTCATCAATTCACTTGTTTATCGAGTGAATTTCGATGAGAATAAGAAAGCAATTGGTGTAACATTTGAGAAAGATGGGAAAGTTCATCAAGCTAGAGCTCGAAAAGAGGTCATACTTTCAGCTGGTGCATATGCAAGTCCTCAATTACTGATGCTTTCTGGTGTAGGACCGAGAAAAGAGCTCGAAAAACACAATATACCTGTATTAGTTGATCTTCCTGGTGTTGGACAAAATTTTCAAGATCATCCGAAAGGAAATTTTCTATTCACCATGAAAAACAATGAAACACAAGTATACATTGAGCCAGAAAGCTATATAAGAGGAGCCAAACAATTTAGGCGAAGTCGAACCGGTGTATTTGCATCACTAACAGGTAGAATTCAGGGACACTTCCGGACAAAATATGCACTAGATTCTAGGCCTGATGGAGCTGTTGAAATATATCCTGGACTCGATGGCTCTTTTGAAAGTAACATCATTAATGGTAAATCTCTACCGATAGTTATACCTTGAATGCTTTTTTAATCATAAATCTGGAACTTTCATAGGTTACATCCAAGAACTATCAGATGAAGTTAACGAAAAATATTATGTACCCCAATCGTATAAGCAAGGCTTCTTGATAGAATTGTTTTGTCATCGAACTTTGAGTAGAGGAGAAATACGATTGAGAAGTGCTGATCCTCATGATAGTCCAATATTTTTGAATAGATTTTTCCAAGTCAGAAGAGATTTGGAAGTCATGGTGGAAGTTTGCCTGACAGCTTTGAAAATAGTCAACTCAAGGGCCTTACAAGAGGGTGTAGCGGGCAAACCCTTTCCCAATACCCTTCCAGGGTGTGAAAAATATTCAATAGGAACTCCAGAATTTTGCCGCTGCCTAATTCTCACGATAACTTTCAGTGGGAATCATCAGGCTGGCACATGCAAGATGGGTTCCAAGGATGATGTGATGGCAGTGGTTGACTCTCAACTTCGTGTTAGAGGGGTCAAAGGTCTCAGAGTTATCGATGCATCGATTATGCCCGAGTTGACAAGTGGTAATACTATGGCACCAACTGTGATGATAGCCGAGAGAGGTTCCGATATTATTAAAGGAAGAATCTTGAAGCCAAGTTTACCACCTTTCAAGAGAGAGGAAGACGTTTTAAAGTATCAACCATACAACCCAATGTCTTGAACAGAAGGTAGCAAAAATTCAATCGATTGAGCTTTGCTTAGAAAATTGGATGCTCTTCATATCTCAGATGCCCTGCATGTTAAAATGTAAACATTACCATAATACAATGCATGATGTATCCGATTTTCTATTTGTAATCGAAGGTTTCGAAGCTTTTCACTACCAAGATATTTTTCATGCTGGATGTTGTTCATGTTATCTTTTTTGGTCTCTTCCAGAGGTTTCTCTGGTAATAATCTTACATCAATTCAGAAATCAGGTAACAGATATCAGATATCAGATGACATCAGATAAATTATTTGCTCCAGTTATAAAAAAGAATTCGTACACATACCACTAATGAACTCTTTTCCTGAGTGAATGATGTAGGTGATATATTATGATATATTATGATAAATTATATTCGAAAAATGATTCGTCTCTCATGCTCCCTTCACGATGAGGAAGTAAATTCACTCACTAGCTCAACAGATCTGATGAAATGTATCAAAATTGGTATAAAATATTGATATTATTACATGTTAATAATCACCTACAGCAACAACAATATTCTCGGCCGCAAAATCTTGGAAGGTCATATGGTCACGTTAAACCACCGCTCAAAAATCCTCTCTCCGGTCCTTTCAAAGAAATTACTTTTACACCTAAATGGCTGGAAAAAGTTTATAATTTATTGATCGATCTTGCTGTTACAACTACACCGGATCCTTATCCAGTACAACTAAAAGACAATATTGATCATGATGATGAATATGATTACATTGTGATCGGTGCTGGTGGTGCTGGTTGTATTGTTGCCGCTCGATTGAGTGAAATTCCCGAGAATCGAGTTCTTATCCTAGAAGCTGGTGGAAAAGAATCAGGCTTCTCAAGTCTTGTTACTACTGGTGATCTGTTTTGGAAAAGTAAGAAACACCATTGGAACTATGAATCGGTACCAGAGAGGTATGGTGCTCGAGGAATCAAAGATCATCGAGCCAGTGGCTCAGCAGCCAAAATGCTTGGTGGAGGAACTGCTCATAATGGTGTAGTTTGGAATAAAGCTGATCCTGGTGACTTTAATCTATGGTCTCAGCAATTAGGAGCCACCGGTTGGTCACAAGCTCATATTTTTCCTTACTTTGTGAAAATAGAACAAGTTGTTCCAGATAAAATTGGTCAAAATGTTTATGATAGAGGATATCATGGGACCAAAGGTCTCGTACGTATCGCTGGTAGCCAGGAACCGAGTATCCTGGGGCGTACAGTGCTCAAAGGTGCCCAACAGATAGGTAGACCTATTGGCGATCCAAATGGAAGGAATCATCAAGTTTTCTCATACTTCTGGTTGAATCTGTACAATGGAACTCGAGAATCTACAGCAAAAGTATATCTAGCACCAGCATCATTTCGCCCAAACTTGGATGTGATCATCAATGCTTTTGTCCTCAAGATCATTTTTGATCATAACAAGAGAGCATCTGGAGTGAAGTTTGAGAAAAATGGAAGAATATACTTTGTTAAAGCTCGAAAAGAGATTATTTTATCAGCCGGTACATATTCAAGCCCCAAGATATTGATGTTATCAGGCGTAGGGCCGAAAAATGAGCTAAACAAGCACAAAATACCGATAGTAGTGGAATCACCAGGAGTAGGTCAAAACCTTCAAGATCATCCTTCAGCTAAATTGCATTTCACAATAGAAAAAAATGTCACATTAATTTATACTGAATCTGAGAGATACATTCAAGAAGCGAAAAAATACATTGAGAATCGAACTGGATTTTTTGCCAATCTTGATGATCATGTTCAAGGTTTCTTTCAAACAAAATATGCTCAAGATTCCCGACCTGATGCTCAATTCATTGTACGACCTGGACTACCTGGATCATTTGAGAGTAATTTCCTCTATGGTGAGTGGAACAGTTTAATTAGAACGTACCGATTAACTTGAGCATGAATCTTTCCACAGATTATCTACAAAACTTCAAAAACGAAGTGACGGAAAACTACTTCATTCCGCAATCATATAAACATGGCTTCTGGATTGATATGTACAATATTCGACCTTTAAGTAAAGGAGTGGTTCGATTGCGAAGTTCAAATCCTTACGATAATCCAGTGATTGAGAATAGATTTTTCAGTGTCAAGAGAGATCTTGATGTTCTGGTTGAAGTATGTTTGATGGCTTATAAATTGGTCAATTCTGAAGCTATCCAAAACGTTTTATCAGCGAAACCTTTCCCAAACACACTTCCCGGATGTGAAAAGTATCCAGTAGCAACACCTGAATTCTGTCGATGTGTATCATTGACTCTCACTGCAAGTGGGGTTCATATAGTTGGAACGTGTAAAATGGGTTCCAAGAATGACCAGATGGCTGTTGTGGACACTGAGTTACGAGTGAGAGGGGTCAAAGGTCTTCGGGTTATTGATGCCTCTGTCATGCCACAGATTCCTTCAGGAAACCCAAATGCAGCCACAATGATGATAGCAGAACGAGGATCTGATTTAATCAAGGGAAAAACTCTTGGGCCCAGTTTACCACCTTATTCGAACGAAAATGATATTATCATGTATGATTAATTTTCAACTTTCATCATAAACTATTTCAAATGAACAGAATTATCCCTAATTGTCACCCACTGTGAATGGGCCTATTAATTACCGTTAAAAATTGAGGACATGAGTTATAATGAAGGATTGATGGAGGCTGTATAAATTCTAAGAAAAGTTTCCATTTCATGATTATTCACAACAGTTTCTATTAACAATAGCCTGAATTTACGTATTTACAAAAAAAAAATTCAATAGACATTTGAAGTAACTGTGCCTCAGTTGAATACAATTTTTGCCAATTAATTTGATAACATATTCACAAACCAAATGATAAACCATGAATTATAGTCAAGTGCTAAAATACATAGTATTCACATAAAATACTCTCTCGATCGTGAAATCCAATTAATATTATTATGATCAAATACAAATACACCAACGAAACAGCTGCTACTCATGCCTAGTACTTCAGTTCTTCTGGAAAGATAACGTTTCATGATCGTGCAACACCATGTTATATCACTATCTTGGGCGCATAATGTTGAATTTGGGTATTAACTTTCACCAGTTTCGAAAGTTTTTCCTTTTGTTTTCACTGATGAATGACGTAAAATCAGTTAAAAATGAACATTTGTGATTGAAACAATCTGTGAAATCTTCTTGGTACAATTAAATCCATACGGTATTAATCGTCCAAATGAATCATTCATTTATAATATATTTCAGTGATGAATTCATTTTCTTTCCTACTTTTCCTCCATGATAAGGTAGGTAACTTGACATAGTGTCTCTTTATATAGCAAAATGAGTGAGAATTTTTTCAGAATATTGATACTATTTCTACATGTCATCATAAAATCACAACTCTCTGTGGGTCAAGGATTCAGAAAGCCATACAGTTCTACTAGTTCACCAACCATAAAGGATCATCTTGGTTTACTCGAGGAAATTGCTTCTACACCAGATTGGATTGACAAAGTTTATAATTTGTTGATTGATCTTGCTGTTACAAATACACCAGATCCTTATCCAATACAGCTCAAAAATAATGTAGATGAAAACGATGAATATGATTACATAGTGATTGGTGCTGGAACAGCGGGATGTGTTGTGGCTGCTCGATTGAGTGAAATTCCTAAAAATCGAGTTCTGATCTTGGAAGCTGGTGGAAAGGAATCTGGTTTCTCTCGATTAGGAACTCTTGGTGATCTATTTTGGAAAAGCAAAAAACACCATTGGAACTACAAGCCTATACCAGAGAAAATCAGTGCCTATGGAATCAAACAGCGTCGTGTCAGAATTCCGACAGCCAAAATGCTCGGTGGTGGTGGGTCCCATAATGGAGTTCTCTGGAACAAGGGTGATCCACGAGACTATGATCGATGGGTTCAACTAGGTGCAGAAGGATGGTCCTATGCAGATGTTTTCCCATACTTCGTAAAAATGGAACAAATTGTTAAGAATGAAGTTGGATCCAATATTATAGACAGAGGCTATCATGGAACAAAAGGTCCTGTACATGTGACTGGTAGTGTGAAACCAAATATTATTGGACGTTCAATCATTGACGGAATACGGCAGTTGAAATTTCCTATTGGTGATGCGAATGGACGAAATCATATGGTTTTTGATTATAGTTGGAACAATCTTTACAATGGAACAAGAGAATCAATGGCCAGTAGCTATCTGGCTCCAGTATCGTTCAGAGATAATTTGCACGTTATTGTTGATGCATTTGTTCATCGCATCAATTTTGATAAAAATAAAAGAGCAAGTGGAGTCACCTTCGAAAAGAATGGTAAAATTTATCATGTAAAAGCCAGGAAAGAAGTTGTCCTATCAACTGGATCTTACACAAGTCCAAAGATACTGATGCTGTCTGGCATTGGACCGGAAAAAGATCTCAAAAAGCATGGTATTTCTGTCATTTTTGATTCTCCTGGAGTTGGTCAAAATCTTCAAGATCATAATAAATCTCTTCTATTCTTCACAATCAAACGAAATTTAACCCTCTTGTACACTGACACGGAACGATTCATTGGAGAAGTGGTAAAGTATAAGACCAATAGAACTGGTTATTTTGCATCTTTATCTGGTAGAATTCAAGGAAATTTTCGGACAAAATTGGCCCTCGATTCAAGACCAGATGGTACTATTGCAATCATTCCTCAATTGCCTGGATCATTTGAGAGCAATGCTATATACAGTAAGAGATCTATTTTCTATCGATACACAGACAATTCTGTGATAATCAATGTACAGAGAGCTCTAGATTGTCGTAGATCAGACAACTAGTAGGCTCACTAATGTCAATTTTTTTCTCCTTAGGCTATGTTGAAGATTTCACTGGTGATCTTGCAGAGAGATATCTTGTACCTCAATCGTTCAAACATGGATTGCTTGTCGAACTATTTAATTATCGAACATTGAGCCGAGGACAAGTTCGAATAAGAAGTGCTAATCCTCATGATAATCCAATCATCGAAAACAGTTACTATAGTGTCAGAAGAGATATAGACGTGATGATAGAAGTTTGTCTTACGGCATTCAGAATTCTCAATTCAGGACCAGTACAAGAAGCCATCTCAGCCCAAGCTTTCCCAAATTCTCTTCCTGGTTGTGAAAGATATCCACTAGGATCACCTGGATTTTGTTGTTGCTTAATTTTAACTATCACACTGACAGCTTCCCATCCATCTGGAACATGCAAGATGGGCTCTCAGTATGATCCCACAGCAGTGGTAGATCCTCAATTGCGTGTTAAAGGTGTCAAAGGTTTGAGGGTTATCGATGCATCCGTGATGCCAGAGGTTATTTCTGGTAATCTTAACGCTCCAACAGTAATGATTGCCGAAAGAGGATCAGATTTGATTAAAGGAAAAACCCTGAAACCTAGTTTACCACCATACCAAAGTGAACAAGATGTTCTTCGTATGATTGATTCTGATTAACAAGTGATTGGCGACTCGATTACACATTGTATTTGCAGTTATTAGTCGAGCGAAATTCTTTCAGATATTGATTTGGACGATGGTCAATCTAATTGATCGATTAAAATCATGAATCTGAATACAATTCAAAAATATCGAGAGACATTAAATAGTATCACAAATATTGTTTTGTAAAAAGAATCAAATCATTGTAATTGTAAGTATTGAACTCAATGTGAAAATAAGGTCTGATTTTTCTTGGTGAAAATAATTGATGGTGATGATACGGTAAATTGATGACCTTTCAGTGTCTTCTACTGTCGACAAAATAAATAGACGTATTTGCTAGAAATTTCTCGCTTTTTGGATGACTAGAATTTTTCTTGTTTTTTAAATGTGTATTCATTTTTTATCTCTATTGTTTCATTACTCATAATGACTGAATAGTACTGTGAGTGCGCAAATCTGTCTGAATGAAATTGCTTATATTTCTCTGCCTTATTCTGATGAATCAATTAAAAAATATGAATCTTTGAAGACAATGACTCCAGCACCACCATGAAATGTGTGTTGATGAAAATGCAAGCTTAGCGTCTTTTATATGGAATCGTCACTTGATTGATTGAAAAATGCTTGAGTACGGCAAGCTGTGTGGTGGCAGCTCGATTAAGTGAAATTCCCGAGAATCGAATTTTGGTTCTGGAAGCTGATGGAGAAGAATCGGGCTTCTCACATCTTGTTACACTTGGTAATCTATTTACTAAAAGCAAAAGATTTCATTGGCTTTATACGCCTAAACCAGAAAAATATGGTGGTTGAATCCGAGAAACAAGAGGAATTTTCCTGAAAAAAATTACTTATCAATTTTCCTCGGATTTCATTGCATCATTATGACCATCTATTATTGCGTGAGTATGAGAGTAAAGATTGTCATGCTGAGAGCTTGCAAATGATTTTCTATTTTTCCCAATTCTTTATCAAATTTTCAACATATATTCAATAATCAAAGTGAAAAATCAAAATTGGAATCTGAATAATCATACCATACTGATGGATCAAGTTCTTGCTACACTTCTAGACAGCTCTCGAAGAAAAAATAAAATCATCTCAGTTCGTTGATGGATATGAGGAATCAACTTGAGGTTGATATCTAACATCAGCTCCGTGAAATTGATGGATTCATGCATTGGTCAACTTCAACACCTACGAAGGATGATCTAATCCTAAAACATCCACTTTTATTTTGCGAACGATTTCTGAAAACTGGATGATGATCTCATTTCACAATATTAACAGATGCAGAAATTTAATCAATTGAATAATCATGAATGTGGAGAAATGAGTACGATCCTTAAATGAGGTAACCTACTTAACAATTGCTCGATCTTGTCTATGTGGGCGTTAATTGTCGTGTTCAGTGCTGTTCAACATTGAAAGTATAACCATCGATAAAATGAAAGTTAATTTCTGTTTGAAATTTTTAATCATCTTCTCCAGTCATATCATTTTCTATGTGAACGCAAACAGTACCTCGAAAATATCTGTAAAAACTGCAAATGTAACTGTAGAGGAAAGAAGAGGAGAATTCACTACAGGATGGAAGGATTCTCAAGGTCTGGATGTAATGCTCCGTGAAATTTCTAAAGTACCTGATTGGATTGGTAAGGTTTACAACCTGGCAGTTGATTTGGCCGTTGTTTTTACTCAAGATCCTTATCCAATACAACTAAACAAAAAGGCAAACGATGATGAATACGATTACATAGTTATCGGTGCTGGAACGGCAGGCAGTGTGGTGGCAGCCCGATTAAGTGAAATTGCCGAGAATCGAGTTCTAGTTCTAGAAGCTGGTGGAGAAGAATCGGGATTCTCACGTCTTGTTACACTTGGTAATCTATTTACAAATAGCAAAAGATATCATTGGCTTTATACGCCTGAACCAGAAAAATATGGTGGTCGAGCTTACACAGGTAATCGGGTGAGAGTTCCGTTGGCTAAACTATTGGGCGGAAGTAGTGCCCACAATGGACTAAATTGGAATAGAGGAGATTCTCAAGATTATGATCGATGGGCTCAACTGGGTGCCAAAGGTTGGTCTTGGGCTGACGTTTTTCCATACTTTATCAAGACCGAACATGTGGCCCAGAATGAGATGAGATTTAATCCAGTTGACAAAGGTTATCATGGAACAAGAGGACCTGTTCGTTTGGTTATTGGTAATGAGCAAAATGATTTTGTCAGAACGATAATCAATGGAGCCCAAGAGGCTGGGTATAGGTTTGGAGATCCGAATGGTAGGAATCATACAGTATTCGGTTATATTTGGAACAATTTGTACAATGGTACTCGAGGCTCAATGGCTGATGTTTATTTGGCTCCAGCATCATTCAGATCTAATTTAGATATTCTTACTAATGCATTTGTTCATCGAATCAATTTCGATGAGAATAAGAGAGCAGCTTCCGTAACCTATGAACGAGATGGTAAAGTTTATCAAGTACGAGCCCGTAAAGAGATCATTTTGTCAGCTGGTACCTACAATAGTCCCAAAATTTTGATGCTCTCCGGTATAGGACCAAAAAAAGAGTTGGATAAACACAATATACGTACCATTTCAAATCTACCAGGTGTTGGTGAAAATTTGAATGATCATGTCCAAGCTTTTCTATACTTTACAATGGAAAAGCGTACAAGTCTTGTTTATACAGAGCCAGAGGGCTATATTGATGGGGCAGAAAGTTTTGTTCGAAATAGAACTGGTGGATTCGCCAGCTTATCTGGAATAGTCCAAGGAAATTTTCGAAGCAAATATGCTCTGGATAATAGGCCTGATGGCTCATTAATTGCATCTGAAGGACTACCAAATTCATTTGCCAGCAACTTTCTTAATGGTGAGGGATTAGGCACACATAAAGAGAGTTCTACAAATATGAAGATCATTGAATATCAATTGGTTCACAGGTTACATAGAAGAATTGAAGCCCGAGGTGATAAAAAATTATTTCCTACCGCAAACGTTCAAATACGGTTTCGGCGTGAGTTTTTACAATATGCGATCTTTGAGTAAAGGAAAGATAAAATTACGCAGCTCAAATCTGAATGATGATCCGATCATAGAGAACGGATTTTTCAATGTTAAAAGAGATCTCGATACCATGGTTGAGGCATGCAAGGTAGTTCTCAAGATCGCTGAAACTAGAGCGGTACAACAAAACCTATTGGCAAAGCCATTCCCAAATACGTTACCTGGTTGTGAAAAATATTCCATCGGCTCGGATGATTTTTGTCGATGCTATGTTCTTTCACTCACTTCATCAGGAATACATCTTGCTGGAACGTGTAAAATTGGCTCCAAAGACGATCTGATGTCAGTAGTAGATCCTGAACTACGAGTCAGGGGCGTTAAGGGTCTTCGGGTGATAGATGGCTCGGTTATGCCGGAGGTAACTACTGGTAACACAATGGCACCGATAGTTATGATAGCAGAACGAGGATCTGATTTAATCAAGGGAAGATTATTGAAACCAAGTTTACCACCTTTCAAGAGGGAAGATGATGTTCTCCAATATGCTTGAATGTCTGCAAGCAAGTTCAGTTTTCCATCTAGGTGTATGGAGAATCTTGAATGATCAATTTGATTTTATTGTATTTTGACCATAGCAATTTAGCTGAGATCAATTAAGAACATTCCACACGCTACACTCAATGATCTGATTTCGCTTTGTCTCTGCTGTTTTTTAACAAAGATTCATGTTAATTGGCTCAAATGGAAGTCTGTGCGATGAATTACTCAGTAATTCTCTTTTTCAGCTGTAAGTTGAGAGTTATTTGATTGTTACAAAGATCACAAATTAATGCAAAAATCTGCCCGCATGATATGATTTGCATTTTGGTAGCTTGAGTGCTTAACTTTTTGAGAACACCACAAAACTCGTTGAAAGTAATCTGCGGTAATAGTTCACTTCAATACAATGATGAATGAATAGATAGAGAATGATTATTCTCTATTTAAATAGAGAATATAAATAAACGATAAATGTCGTCACAATTTAGAATTTATTTACCCGTTTGTAGTTTGGGTAGAGTTCAAAATTGAAATTGTTCGAGCTGGATTTTTGAGTCACGAGAAGCAAGGAAACTGAACGAAGGAAAATTATGTAAAAATGAATGATGTATTGAATAGACTTAGAATTTGATGAATAATAGTAGTCAAAACCAGTCAATCAGAGATAAAATGAACAGCATGTTGTTTCCTTAAGACCTCTGAGAATCAAACTGATGCCATGGATTTATTGACGAATTTTTTCACCTTCTAGTAGTTTCTCATGATGGCTCTGAACTATCAATGATCCACTACCGGTGGTTTCATTTTTTTCATCGTTTTTCCACGAATCAGATCTGAACCTTTTTCACCTATCATCACAGAGGCGGCATTTGTATTGGCAGTCACAATTTCCGGCATAATCGAAGAATCTATGACTCTCAATCCCTGTACATTTCGTACTCGTAATTGAGGATCAACCACTGCCATCCGATCGATACCCATTTTACAAGTTCCAACACCATGATAAGCTGTGGTGGTTATCGTTTGTGCAAGACATTGATGAAAATCATCTGAAAAGCGTGGATATTTCTCACAACCAGCAAGTTTGGTGGCGAATGGTTTTGCTTTGAGACTCTCTTGAACAGCTCTTGTATTGACTATCTTGTCCATCAATTTTCCAGCTTCTATCAGAACTTTCAAATCATGGCCCTCTTTATCTGTGAGAAAACGGAGATCTATCAGCGGATCATCATGGGGATCTGAACTTCTCAATCGAACTTCTCCCCTACTTTCTGGTCTGAATTGACCATGAATGACCACAAAACCAGCTTCATGAGCATATGGGAGAAGATATTCTCGTTCAATCTTTTTGGAATAGTCTTCAGCAAAACCTAAGAGTGATAGAAGTGAATAAAAATACTGATGAAGTGGAGAGAAAGGATATTTTCCTGGATTTTTCTTACTTGTATATGGAACAGTATACACTGATTCTGGTTTACTGGCAAATATTAGAAGATTTATATCCGGTCTCTCGTCTCGTGCATACTTTGACCTTTGAGCACCTTGGATATCATTTCCAGCATAACTGAAAGGTCCTGTACGATTTTCGAAGAATTGTTGCAACTCTTGTGTGAATAGATCAACTTGATCGTATATGGTCGATGTATTCGGTTTGGTTGTATAGTATAGTCGTGATACTGGATGATCTTGAAGATTCTGTCCCACACCAGGAAGCTCAGCTACAAGAGGTATATCATGACGTTTCAATTCATCTTTTGGACCGATTCCTGAGAGCATGAGCAATTTCGGATTATGATAGGTTCCAGCACAAAGAATTACCTCTTTCTTGCAATAAACTTTGATAATCTTCTCATCTTTCTCAAATTCTACTCCAATAGCTTTGGGGCTCGTTTTATCGTCTTTTTGAACCAAAATTTTTCTAACATATGCTTTAATCATGATGTCAATATTTTTCCTTCTAGAAGCTGGCTTGAGATAAGCTTTACCAGTAGAATATCGAACACCAGCAACTTCATTGCTTTCCATTAAACTGAAAACACTCAAGTTTCTGCCATTATAATCACCAGTAGGTAGGCCAAGCTCATTGATCCCTCTCCACACATATTTGCCAACAGGACTCAGCTGCTGAAGCCCTGTAACTTTTATTGGTCCACTAAATCCATGGTATCCTTTATCAAATTGAGCCAATCCCTTTGACACGACATCTTCAATTTTCAGAAAGTATGGAAAAACATCAGCCCATGACCATCCTTTAGCTCCCATTTCTTCCCATCGATCATAGTCGAGCGGATGTCCTCTAATCCAAATCACCCCATTATGGGATGAACCACCTCCAATAGCTTTGCCTATGATCACTGGAATAGCACCTCCTCTCATGCCACGAGCTGAATTCTTTCTCGGTAGAGACTTATAGCTCCATGCTAGATCACTTTTGAGCAATCCTTCCACTGAGAATGAGGATTCCGAATATCTTGTCTCTTCACCTCCAGCTTCCAGGACAAGAACACGAACATCCGGATCCTCAGTAAGACGAGATGCGACCACTGATCCTGCAGTTCCAGCTCCAACAACAATGTAATCGTATTCGTTTTCTGTCTGATCAATAGTGTCCAATTTGTAACTCTGTCCAGAGACAATATTAATTAATCTTGTTAGCACATCGAAAGCTTCATCAATGCTTTTGGTCCCATAGCCTGATGAGGATCTGGCATATTTTGGTGATTCACTTCCCAGTATTGACGCGTTGATTGATACATTGGAGTCAACAACTTGTATCAAATGAATTAAATTCAATCCGATAATCAAACATGATAAGGTGTGAATGAAACTCTGCATTTCAAATTGAGAGACAATTCTAACTACAAATCACTAAAAATCACATTTAAATGTTAACTGCTAATTGTTGCACCATACAAACACCTGTTCATTCAACTTAATTTTCATTCAAACTAAAATATTCAACCGTCCAACTTATTTTCATTCATATTATTTGCCATTGGGACAAGAAACTTCATCTTTATTCTCCTCAATGAAGCTAAAAATTTGGATTTACATTGGTAACCTTCTGTTTCAATTTATACAGCGGACTCAGATCAGTGCCAAAATCTATCAGCATGAGATGACTCTCAGTAAATGACTTGGAAAGACAATTCAAATGAATATTGGACATCGAACGAAGATAAATTTACTGGAAAGTGTCATTTTATTGTAACTCTTTTTACTCTTTATTTAACAAATATTACCCTCCATTTGCATTGTAAAACAATCAAAATGCGGAACAAAGTACAATTAACATAAAAAGAGAATAAAAAGAATATGTAAGAATTTGTTGTACTTTGAACATCAAAAACCCTAAGGTCAATCTGGAATTATACTTTCGAGGAGAATTGTGGTCCATCCGTTATCAAACACACGCGATCCGAGTAAGATTTTACCTTGCCGATTGGTGAGATTTGTAACAAATTGAACCAATGAAGCCCAAAACTTGAAAATTAGAGGCATTCCAGTGTCCATCGGCAATAAAACAGAAGAAGAGTCTAACCAGAATGATGAGTACGAGTGAATAGCGATGTTGGTGCAGCTGGCTGTATGGTTACTCTAATGAGTGCAGTTTATCATATTCAATTTTTAGTTATAGAAGTTGGTGATGAAGAATTGGGTTTCTTTTTTTCCTACGCGAGCTATATTAGAAGAATGAATTGTACCATTAGTTAGCTCAATCTGAGATAGGAACATATGAAGAGGGTTGATGCAGAGAATATTTCCACAGAGAGGATGGTGGAAGTGATCCAATAGGCTGCTAACAATATTGTAAGGCTAAGCGAGAGAGTATGCATTTTTTTAAATTGCTTTGAATTCAACAGCTGTAGAGGATAAATGTAATACTAATATCCACAAATGGAAAGCATTGCGCAATTAGTAACTAAGTGAATTCGTGTAATCAGTGAGCATACATGTAAAAAACTCAATTCTGGTTGTACGATGCATAAAACCTCGGTTCAGAGAATTTGATTATGGAAATGAAGTGTAATTTCTCTTGTGGACTCTACTTGATTATTAATTACATAGCTTCGTTGACCTTAGGAGATGATATTTCTGAAGAGGGTAGAAAATCGGCTACCGATCAGTACAACTCGATTGAAGAAATTGCCATGATACCCAATTGGGTTGATAAGGTGTACAATTTGGCATCCGATCTTGCACAAATCTTCACACAGCATCCATATCCAATACAACTGGACAAAAAAGCTGACCATCATGATGAATATGATTACCTAGTGATTGGGGCTGGTGCTGCAGGCTGTGTTGTGGCAACTAGGCTGAGTGAAAATCCTGAGAATCGTGTCCTGGTCCTGGAAGCTGGTGGTGAAGAGTCTGGCTTCACTTCAGATCAAAGGAGCTCAAGAAATTGGTCACAAATTCGGTGATCCTAACGGTGAAAATCATTCAGTTTTCTCATATATCTGGAACAATTTGTCCAATGGAACTCGAGGCTCTATGGTGGACACATATTTAGCTTCTGCATCATTCAGACCAAACCTAGATATCCTCACTCATGCATTCGTTCATCGAATCAATTTCGATGAAAATAAGAGGGCAGTATCGGTGACCTATGAACGAGATGGTAAAGTTCATCAAATTCGAGCTCGCAAAGAAATTATTTTATCAGCTGGTGCCTATAACAGTCCTAAAATCTTGATGCTCTCTGGGATTGGTCCCAGAAAGGAATTAAAGAAACACCGAATCAATGTTATCACTGATCAGCCTGGTGTTGGTCAAAATCTACAAGATCATATTGCTGCTATACTATTTTTCACAATGAAAGCAAATTTGAGCCTAATATATACACAACCGGAAAGTTATATTGAAGGTGCTAAAAGTTTCGCCACAAATAGAACTGGTGTATTTGCTTCTCTATCAGATTCGATCCAAGGAAATTTTAGGGCGAAATATGCTCTGGACAGTAGACCGGACCTTTCTATCATTCCTTCTATTGGGCTATTAGGTTCTTTCGAGAGTAACTTTCTCAGTGGTTGGAATATTTGAAATTTTGATTGTCGTCATTCTGATAAAATTCCTTTCTCATCAGGGTTCATGAGGAAATACAAGCCTGAAGTGATTGAAAAGTTTTTGGCTCCACAAGCGTTCAAGCATGGATTTGAAATTGGTTTGCTGAATATGAGAACATTAAGTCGAGGCAAGATGAGCCTAAGCAGTTCTGATCCTCATGATAATCCAATTCTAGAAAGTGGATTCTTTAGTGTGAAAAGGGATCTTGATGCCATGATTGAAGGATGCAAAATAGCTTTGAAAATTGTCAACTCGGAAGCTATGCAAGAAACTATTGCTCCGAAGCTTTTTCTTAATACACTGCCCGGATGTGAGAAATACGCAATCGGTTCAAATGGATTCTGTCGGTGCTATATTCTGTCCCTGACCACCTCTGGTATTCACATTTCAGGCACATGTAAGATGGGGGCAAAGAATGATCTGATGGCAGTTGTAGATCATGAGTTACGAGTTAAAGGTGTCAAAGGCTTGAGGGTAATCGATGCTTCAGTTATGCCAGAGGTGACGACTGGCAATACAAATGCTCCAACAATCATGATAGGCGAACGAGGATCAGATCTCATCAAAGGGAGAACTCTGAGACCAAGTTTACCTCCATTCCGAGAAGAAGGTCATGCTCTCCAGTATTCATAGATTTTGAAAGCTGGTTTGTTACGAAAGCTCAGTGATTCGGTGGAAGTTTGTCACCTAGCCATCTATCGTATGTTATGTATTATGATCATTCACTTCTTTTTTATTGAGAATAGCTCAATGGTATAAGTTTGCCTGACAGCTTGATTATGACCCTATCTTAATAACTGAATCCCATCTATCGAAAATTTTGCCTGAAAGATTTCTTAACTGGAATAAATTAAGTAGGTGAAGTAAAGTTATGAGGAAAGAAGTCCCGATCAGAATTTTTCAATACATAAGCCCAGAATTTTAATACAAAAAACAGGAGAAATTTTTTTCCTGAACGAAGAAATTATCTTATATTGGGTGAGTATAAGAGTGAAGGCTGTCATGTTGAGAACTTGCAAATGATTCTCTTATTTTTCCAGTTCTTTAGCAAATTCTCATCATATATTTAATGATCAAAGTGAAATATCAAAATTGGAATCAGAATAATCATACAATACTAGTGGATCAAGTTCTCACTACACTTGTAGGCAGCTATCGAAAACACAACAAACTCATCTCAGTTCATCGATGATGATGAGAAATCAACTTGGGATTGTTGATATCCAACATCAGCTCCATGAGATTGATGGGCTGATACATCAACTTTAACACTCACGAACGATCTAATCCTAAAACATCCACTTCCATTTGGTGAACGATTTCTGAAAACTGGATGATGATCTCATTTCACAATATCAACAGATGCAGAAAATTAATTCAATCAATTGAATAATAATAAATGAGGAGAAATGAGCACAATCCTCAAATCAGGTAACTCGCTTAACAATTACTCGATCTTGTCTATGTGGGCGTTAATTGTCGTGTTCAGTGCTGTTCAACATTGAAAGTATAACGATCATAACATCAATACAATGAATGCTAATTTTTGTTTGAAATTTTTAATCATCTTCTTCAGTCATATCATTTTCCATGTGAACGCAAACGGTACCTCCAATATATCTGTGGAAACTTCAAATGTAACTATAGAGGAAAGTAGAGGAGAGTTCACTTCCGGGTGGATACATTCTCAAGGTCTGGATGGAATACTGCGTGAAATTTCGAAAGTACCTGATTGGATTGGAAAGGTTTATAACCTCGCAGTTGATTTGGCCTCTGTTTTTACTCAAGATCCTTATCCAATACAACTAAACAAAAAGGCAAACGATGATAGGTACGATTACATTGTGATCGGTGCTGGTGCAGCGGGCTGTGTTGTGGCTGCTCGGTTGAGTGAAATTCCGGAGAATCGAGTTCTAATATTGGAAGCTGGTGGTGAAGAGACAGGCTTCTCTCGACTGGCCACTCTTGGTGATCTCAATTGGAAGAGCAAGATGTATCATTGGAATTACAAACCTGAACCAGAAAAGTTGGGTGCCAAGGCACTGATAGGCAATCGAGTGAGAATACCTACAGCAAAGCGACTTGGTGGAGGTACAATTCATAATGGTCTAGTGTGGAATAGAGGAGATCCAGGTGATTATGATCGATGGGCTCAATTAGGTGCTGAAGGCTGGAGCTGGGCTGATATCTTTCCTTATTTTGTGAAAATTGAGCAAATCATCAAGAGTCAGATAGGTGTAAGCCCTTATGATGAAGGTTATCATGGAACTCGAGGACCTGTTCGTATAACAGGAAGTATTGATCCAGGTGTATATGCGAGCTCAATAATAAGAGGAGCTCAAGAAATCGGACTCAAGTTTGGAGATCCGAATGGAAGGAATCATGCTGTTACTTCGTATACATGGAATAATCTGTACAATGGAACTCGTGTCTCCATGGCAGATGCTTACCTTGCTCCAGCTTCATTTCGACCCAATCTCGATATTTTACCTTACGCATTTGTTCATAGGATCAATTTTGATCAGGATAAGAGAGCTATTGGAGTGACTTATGAGAAAGATGGTAAAGTTTATGATGTTCGAGCAAAGAAGGAGGTCATTCTCTCTGCTGGAACTTACACTAGTCCAAAAATATTGATGTTGTCCGGAATAGGGCCTAAAATGGAGCTTAAAAAGCACAATATACCAGTAATCTCTGATCTACCTGGTGTTGGTCAAAATCTGCAAGATCACTTGAAGATTCTCTTATACTTCACCATGAAGAGAAACTTGTCTCTTGTATACATAGAGCCTGAACCATATATCAGTGGGGCAGAAAGTTATGTCAACAATAGAACTGGTCCATTTGCGAACTTTTATGGGCGAATTCAAGGGCATTTCAAGACAAAATATGCCTTGGACAGCAGACCAGATGGCTCAATAACTAGCTCAGCAGGATTACCTGGCTCATTTGAGAGTAATTTTCTCTATGGTGAGTATCAATATGATTCCAAGAAGCAAAATTTTGATAGTGATTCCTCTCTTTTCTAGGCTACCTAGAAGATTTCAAACCCCTGGTAGTTGAAAAGTTCTTCACTCCACAATCATTCAAACAAGGTTTCCTGGTTGAATTGTTCAACATGCGGACTTTGAGCAGAGGAAGAATTGGACTACGTAGCTCGGATCCGTATGATAATCCAGTCATTGAGAATCGATTCTTCAGTGTTAGAAGAGATCTTGAGGTCATAGTTGAGGTATGCAGAACAACACTAGGTATAATAAATTCCAGAGCAGTGCAAGAGGCAATCTCAGCTCAACTTTTCCCAAATACACTACCTGGATGTGAGAAGTATCCTAATGGGTCAGATGAATTCTGTCGATGTCTTGCTCTGACTATAACTCTATCAGGATCTCATCCAGCAGGTACATGCAAGATGGGATCAATTGAGGACTTGATGTCTGTTGTTGGCCCTGATCTGCGAGTAAAAGGAGTGAAAGCTCTGAGGGTTATCGATGCCTCAGTCATGCCAGAGTTGACCACAGGTAATACAAACGCTCCAACAATCATGATTGCAGAAAAAGGGTGTGACATCATCAAGGGAAGATCGTTGAAACCAAACTTACCTCCATTCAAACATGAGGAAGAGGTATTAAAATACTAGTTTTATCTGATACCTAAGAAATTTGTAGTTGTAGAATAAATTTTCTAATCTACCCTGATTTTCCTATGAGTAAATATTGTTCTCTCACAATTATCAGTGAGTCATAAGTTTCTTCTAGCAAATTTGCTGTAGGTATTCTCACTCGATTGCCTATCAGTGCCTTGGCACCCAACTTTTCTGGTTCAGGTTTGTAATTCCAATGATACATCTTGCTCTTCCAATTGAGATCACCAAGAGTGGCCAGTCGAGAGAAGCCTGTCTCTTCACCACCAGCTTCCAATATTAGAACTCGATTCTCCGGAATTTCACTCAACCGAGCAGCCACAACACAGCCCGCTGCACCAGCACCGATAATAATGTAATCGTATTCATCATCGTTTGCCTTTTTGTTTAGTTGTACAGTAGTTTCCCCTGTAAGTTATGACTTCTGTAAGTTATGACTCAAACGCCATCTCCAAAGTTGGCTATTTTTCCCTCTCATTTTTTTGTCTCCTCTGATTGTGATTAACTTGTGAGATGGCTACTCATGATGGTGAGTTAATTTAGATGATCTAAATCATTTATTTTGTTTGATTTCTTATGAATAGGGGCGTTTAAAGGTGAGTGAGAAACTCGAAGTGATACGGTTGTTTGATGAGGGATGGAGTCAAGATGAATTAGCGACTAAGTTTAATGTTTCACAGCCAGCCATAAGCAAAATCATCAAGAAAAGAGATAAGTTTGAATCGTTTAAAGAAAATGGAGGCAATCTTAGACTGATGAGATTGAATAATCGTGAACAACTTGATCTGATTGAGAATCGTTTAAAGAAGATAATCGAAGAACTTAATCATCTTCACTTCCCTGTTAGTCGAAGTCTGGTCAGAGAAAAAGCAGCTGAGCTTGCCGAAGAAGAGGGCTTGTTGAACTTTTCATTCTCATCAGGATGGCTATCAAGGTTCCTAAAACGTATTCATAAAGCTAAAAGGAAGATCAATGGTGTATGTGAATCAGTTGATGAGAAAGTTATCAAAGATTGGATAGATAATCTACCTTCTCTGATTGAAGGCTATGATATAAATGATATCTTCAATGCAGATGAATCAGCTCTATTTTGGAAACAGACTTCCGCTTATACAATAAGTGAAAAAGGTGCTAGTTGTCATGGTGTAAGCTGCCCTGAAGATAGACTATCTGTCTTATTTTGTATAAGTGCTACCGGTGAGAAAATTCCTCCTCTTGTGATAGGAAAGAGTGATAATCCTCGATGTTTCAAAAATCAAGATCGAAATAGTTTCGGTGCTCACTATGTCAGTAATTCTAAAGGATGGATGACGAAAAGTTTGTTCGCTGCATGGTTGAAAATTTGGAATGATCGACTTGTAGCTGTTGATAGAAAGATAATTCTTTTTCTTGACAATTTTTCAGGTCATAAAACTGATGTCCAATTGAGTAATATCAGAATTTTTTTCTTCCCACCGAATACAACTTCTCGTTTACAGCCTCTTGATGCTGGCCTCATAAATTCTGTCAAATCGAAGTACAAAAATACGCTTCGAGATAGGTTGCTGCAATGTTTTCCACTCATTGATGCCTCTTTACGCCTCAAATCAGTTACATTACTCGATGCTATTCATTTGTTAAGCCAATCTTGGGCTGATGTTAAGCAAGATTGTGCAAAAAATTGCTTCGCTACATGTGGGTTTTCAATGTGAATAAAAATTTTCATGATGCTGCCACCTACTTTCACCTTGGTTCCCATTCCATAACTTACAGGCGAAACTACTGTATTGGATAAGGATCTTGAGTAAAAACAGAGGCCAAATCAACTGCGAGGTTATAAACCTTTCCAATCCAATCAGGTACTTTCGAAATTTCACGCAGTATTCCATCCAGACCTTCAGAATGTATTCACCCGGAAGTGAATTCTCCTCTACTTTCCTCTACAGTTACATTTGAAGTTTCTACAGATATATTGGAGGTACTGTTCGCGTTCACATGGAAAATGATATGACTAAAGAAGATGATTAAAAATTTCAAACAAAAATTAGCATTCATTGTATTGATGTTATGATCGTTATACTCTCAATGTTGAACAGCACTGAATACGGTGGTCAATGCCCACATAAACAAGGTCGAGCAATTGTTAAGCGAGTTACCTGATTTGAGGATTGGGCTCATTTCTCCTCATTCATTATTATTAAATTGATTAAATTAATTTTCTGCATCTGTTGATATTGTGAAATGAGATCATCATCCAGTTTTCAGAAATCGTTCACCAAATGGAAGTGGATGTTTTAGGATTAGATCATTCGTGAGTGTTGTGATGAGGTGTAATTTTTTGAGAGGAAAACTTTTCCAACAAGGAAAAGTTTCAAATCGTTAAAGGCAGGATATCGGTTTCATGGCTAATTAATACTAAAAACGATTAAGAGGAAAGTTTCCATATGAAGAGACTTACCGATGTCGGGAGAATATTAATGAGAGGCCCGGAGTTTTATCGCTTTTTCTTTCCTCTATCTACTTACAGCCTCGCTTACTACCTCTTTTCGCTATCTCTCTTTCATTCCAATGCCAAGTAAGGTAAAAGATAATTATCTTTCTCTCTCTCTCTCTCTACCGGATATGACCTTTCAAAAGCCAGCCTTTTCTCACTTTTTTTTTCAAGAGAACCAACAACATCCACTCTGTCTATCACTCTCGTTCTTATTCCACTGTTTTCCAACTCTTTCTCTCAAATATTCATCTTTTGTGGAAGTGTTTTGAACTCCTAAATGCCTAGTGAAAATACCTCAAATCAATGCTATTAAATACATCAGAATTGTTCTATCCCCATCTTCCTGATCTTCCTCAATTCTAGTGTTAAATATCATCCACTAAACAACATAGTTTTGTGAGACATCGATACTTTCATCTTGTGACAACAAGTGAATCGTAGATCCAATAACAGACCTTGTTCATCAACCGATGCTAACAGTTTATCAAATGGTTTCTGATTGAATTAAACCAGACAGTGAATAGATCAGTTGAGAGTTCAGCCCATTTTGGTTAAACAGTTATTCAAGTGAACCCTTCCATCCAGTAAACATTGAGATCCTTCAATAGTCATTCCGAATACAGTGGATTTTTCTTTCTCGTAGTTCACCAAATTTCTTCTTCACACTCAGGATTAATACATACCTACTATCGATCAGACATTTGATATAAGAAAGGTAAAACACCATATCTTGAGCTCTTAACTTTCTTTCTTTACTTCTCTTTACTTCATCTTCCTTTTCTCTCTTTCTCCTTTATTTCTTCTCTTATATTCTCGAAGACTGGGCTATTCTCAATATATCACAGTCTGTTCTCAATATATCACAGGCTGTTCTCAGTATATCACAGTCTGTTCTCAGTATATCACAGTTATATCTCTCTCTCTCCTAGATCACAATCTTACAGTCTCTTTCTCCCCAACTCGATTTATTTTTCTCTCTTCTCCCTCTACAAATCATCGACCCATATTGTCATCATGCAAAACAACAATCCAATAGAAATTTCCTTTTCTGTATGGCTGGACAGCCTCTGGGAGCTCAATTGACTGGGCACCCGAAAAGAGTCTGGCCATTGGACTAGAAAATCGGGTGGAGTCACCCGGAGTACTATACAGCAAAAATATACCTATACAGGATAAGTCATCACCTTCCGGTGACGAACAGAATTGAGATCATAACACTCTCTCTCTCTTTCTCTCTCTCTCTCTCTTTCTCTGTTCCATCCTATTCTACTTCCATAAACATTCTCTCTGTCTTCCTCTCACAAGTTCTCCTTCCGATTCTAAATCGATGAGAAGTCGAATCATTTGAGTTTCCCAAGGAAATAGGTGATTCAAGCTCTATCTTCATAGGCTGGAAAAGCAACCCTTCCCAGCTTTTGACTCTTTCTCATCCTCTTCCTTCTTCCCTTCGAATAATTTCTCAGGGAAGATTCATCTTCCAAATGAGGGGAATGATCGTCACTCGTCTCACTCAAGTTTGCTCCATGCTCAGGGGTATAAAAAGGTATTGTAATGAATAAAAAGACACAGTTCACCAGAACGTTTTCAAACAGTTCAATCAATTCTTTGTGAACCAAATTTTGTTCTTCGGAATTTTCTCTCATCCATGTTATATTAAATCAACCCACGATTATCAAGTTTATCTGAAATCAAGTTATTAATCAACAATCAAGTTGATCTATCCCTTTCGGGTGTGAAAGTTGAATATTATTCGATATTATTCTATTCATTCTTCCGCTAAATTGTTTTCGAGTAGGTTTTGGTTCGAGCCCAAAAATACCTCTCGATAGTGTTAAAGTTGATATATCAGCCCATCAATTTCACGGAGCTGATGTTGGATATCAACAACTCCAAGTTGATTTCTCATCTTCATCGATGAACTGAGATGAATTTGTTGTGTTTTCGATAGCTGCCTACAAGTGTAGTAAGAGCTTGATCCATCAGTATGATATGATTATTCTGATTCCAGTTTTGATATTTCACTTCGATCATAAAATATATGGTGAAAATTTGATAAAGAACTGGAAAAATAAGAGAATCATTTGCAAGTTCTCGACATGACAGCCTTCACTCTTATACTCATCCAATATAAGATAGTCATAATAAAGGAATGAAATCCAAAAAAAAATGATGAATAAATTGATAAATAATTTCTTCTTTCAGGAAAAAAATTTCTCCTGTTTTTTGTATTAAAATTCTGGGCTTATGTGTTGAAAAATTCTGATCGGAACTTCTTTTCTCATGACTTTACTTTACCTACTTAATTTATTCCAGTTAAGAAATCTTTCAGGCAAAATTTTCGATAGATGGGATTCAGTTATTAGATAGGGTCATAATCAGGCTATCAGGCAAACTTATACCATTGAGCTATTCTCAATAAAAAAGAAGTGAATGATCATAATACATAACATACGATAGATGGCTAGGTGACAAACTTCCACCGAATCACTGAGCTTTCGTAACGAACCAGCTCTCAAAATCTATGAATATTGGAGAACATCACTTTCTTTTCGGAATGGAGGCAAACTTGGTCTCAGAGTTTTCCCTTTAATGAGATCTGAATATGCAATTGGACCATTTCATGCAAAAAATTTTGATATGCAAAGGTGTGATAGAAACAGAGCAAATGATCTGACCAGAGGAATACAATTATCTGTAGGATGAAAAACGAAGTAATGCAAAAGTACACATTGTAGAGCAGTCATTGCAGCAAAATCTCAAACAGTTTCACAAAAATGGTATGATCAGCTGGGTACAATTGAAATGCATCTTGCAAGAAGGATGCTTTGGAAGCATCAGTACTGGGTCATGTGAAAGAAACAATTCAAACTATTAATTCCTAGGTAAGACTATCAATTGGGATGCCTGGTGTAGGAGAGAGGAGTGATGAGAAAAATTTGTCCTCCCACAGAATATATTCATTGAATATAATTTTATAGCTTGTTGATTGCACCATAAAACAGTATCATTTTTTTGGAATTATCATATAAAAAGAAGGTGAATGGACGATTGGCAACAAAAGAAATACCAGGCCTTTCAACGGAATTTTTTGCAAATTCAATACTGGTTGCCACTGCAGCATGTGTTCCCTCTTCATTCACTTCGATAGCAGCTTTGTGGATGGACTTGCTGACTTTCAAGGGTTTATCAGAAATATCAGAGAAATCAGCTTTATCAGAACTTATTCTTCCGAAGTTCAGGAAGTCTTCCATATCATACTGTTTGCTGAGCTTAAATTTAGGTATACTGAGTGTTTGTATTCTTTTTCGCCCCGTTCCCATCCAGTGCACAATCCTCTCCGGTGAAAAAGCCGCCACCACTTTAATGAGAGGTAAATCTCTATCCGGCAGATTTATGATCATACTCATCGAGTCTTTGTAAGGAAGCTCGATAGCCTGTCAAGTCAAAGAGGAATATGAACGATTTCTGCTTTGGTTGATTGGAAACTCAGAATATACCTGACAATTATAAGAACCTACGATTGTAGATCCACACTCTTCCTCTATATATCTCAAGAAAAGAGGATTTTTTCTCGTGGATTTGTCATGCATGAAATTGACTTTCGACTTTGATCCATCAGCATTTGTGAATGTTTCTTGAAAACTATTATTGACAATAAATGATCGATTCCATATGCCTTTGAAATGCACTGCATTCAACAAAATCAGCTCTGCATCTGGTTCTGGAGGCTCTTTGAGCATTTCTGGGATTAGTTTCTCCGTTTTCTTGGCAACCCATGAGTTTATCATTCTTTGAACTTCTTTTGGGTTTTTAAAATCTGCTTTCATAAGCTCTGCAAGATATTTTTCGATGACTATCTTCTTGAATCCAGGTTTCACTTCGAACTTGTCCGATATGGCAAGTAAATTGCTAATGGTTACACTTGATTCCTTAGAATAATATCTTGAAAGCTTATCGATTGAAAAATAGGAAGACATCAATAAATATATTGCGGGAATGTCGATAGAATACTACCTCTGAGAATGCTTTGGTGATTTTTTCTTTTGAATTAAGAATCACGCTTTGACCGGCTGGAACCGGGCGATGGAAGTGCAGTGATTCCTTCAGATCAATCCAAGTGTCTCCATTGGCACCAGCCATGAGCATTGTGTAACCAACAAAAATACTCAGAGGAGAAAATATAATATTTTCTGTTGGGCTTTCTTCAGTTAGGTTTTGGAGTGACCATTGAGAAAGAATATCAACCACAATTTCATAAGGGGGCCTTGGTTTCTCTAGATAACAGCTGAACAGGTTAGGAAGAGTTAACACAATGAATAGTAAAATGCTGAACTTCGAACAATGTTTCATTATCATGGAATCTTATTATCAGTACTACTGTCTCTGGATAATTTTGGTGTAACAACCGTACAAATACTTTGATAGATAGTTCCTGATGATCGATCGAAAACTTTCATGGAAAAACCTATGACTTCTCTCCCTCTAATAATTACAGATCTACTGTACACGTATACATGCACAAGTAGTACATGTATAAGGTTTCAGTTGTTAAGCAAGTTTATTTCCAGGGCTTAGATTTCAGATACTAACTCAATGTTCATAGGAATAGAGATAATGTTTCGTTTTCATACTTTCGGCAAACACATATTGGAAATGTTTTCCACCACAACAACTTGTAAATGATTTCCATGCGTGGATGAGATTAAATGATCAGCACTGTATGATGAATATTATATAATACATGTATGACAGAGCTAAATTACATGCACTTCTTCAATATCACCAACATAGATGATTTTAATCAGTATGAGTATAGTGTTGAGAGATTCAAAAATCTCACTCATAGATTCATATATTCATATCTCAGAACAGTTTTCATATTCTTAATGGGTGGAACAAGAGGCTCCAATTTTCTACTTCTGATTAGATCAGAACCTTTCTCACCAATCATCATGGCTGGTCCATTGGTGTTACCGGTTGTAATTTCAGGCATAATGGATGCATCAATCACTCGAAGGTTCTTGATTCCTAGGACACGAAGTTGAGGATCTACAACTGCCATCTGATCGTTTTTGGAGCCCATCTTACATGTACCTACATGATGATAGCCGGTACGTGTGAGAGTTTGAGCTAGACATTCGAAAAATCCACCTGAATTTTGCGTATACTTCTCACAGCCCGGAAGCAAGTTTGGAAAAGGTTGAGCATCAATACGATCTCTGATTATCTTGGTTCCAGCTATTTTAGCGGCAAGTTTACATGCTTCCACAACCACATCCAAATCGCGTTTGTTGCTGAAGAGGTTGAGATGTATTATTGGTTCATCTTCAACATTCCTGCTTGATAGTCGAAGAGTTCCTCTACTGAGAGGACGATAATTGGCAGCTCTTATAGAGAATCCATCTTTGTGAGATTGAGGTAGGAAATATTGCTGAGTCACTTCTGGCTTGTAATTGTTCAAATATCCTAATTTGGACAATAATTTTTGTTAGTGATGGGAGATGAGTATAAATCTCAAGAATTCGCTCACCAATTACTGGATATGAAAATACTGAACCAGAGAGTGATCCATAAATTGAATAGCTCATATCAGGTCTCTCATCTAGAGCATACTTTGATCTGGCAAACGCCTTTATCTGACTTCCTCCAATCGAAAAAGGGCCAGTAAAATTGTTTTTGTAGATCTGTGCATTTTTGACAAGTTGTTCTGTTCTAATATATACAGTGGATGTGTTCCATTTTGTTGTGTAGGATAGAGCGATGGTCGGATGATCATGAAGATTCTGTCCAACACCAGGTAGATCAAGTATCACTGGTATATTGAGCTTTTTGAGCTCTTTTTCGGGACCAATTCCTGAGAGCATCAGAAGTTTGGGAGAGTTTAAAGTTCCCGCAGACAGGATAACTTCTTTTCTCGCCATAACTCTATGAAGTTTTCCCTTATTCTTGTATTCCACACCTTCAGCCCGCTTGTCGTCAGAGTTAACCAAAACTCTATGCACAACTGCATTGACCACAATGTCAAGATTCTTCCGTTCAGATGCTGAACTGAGATATGCTCGTCCAGACGAACATCTTTGACCTCCCTCATTATTTTGATGTGTGTATGAGAAGCGAGCTTGATCATTTCCGTTGACATCACCAATTGGAAGTCCTAATGATCTAACAGATTCCATCAGAGCTGTACTTATTATAGATGGATTTGGTATGCTAATGATAGATACTGGTCCGTCAGTTCCATGATATCCTTCATCGAAGAATCCAGCACCTCTATTGGTGACGCGTTCGAGTTTCAGAAAATATGGGAAAACATCAGCCCAAGACCAATTAGTGGCACCAAGCTGTTCCCATCGATTATAATCTAGAGGATTTCCACGAACAAATATCATCTCATTATGAGCTGATCCACCTCCTATGGCATGACCAATAGTAGCAGGAACTCGATCATCTTTCAAACCCCAACCGCAAAGCTTTTCTCTCTGATTTCGATAGTTATAAACTAATTCACTTTTTTCGAGTAGGCCGGCTGCAAATGGAGTAAGCGAGAATCCACTTTCTTGACTTCCTGCTTCCAGAAGAAGAACACGATTCTCAGGAACTTCACTCAAGCGAGCTGCTACTATTGAGCCAGCACTACCTGCACCAACTATGATGTAATCATATTCTGGACCAGCTATATCTTTGAGTATGAGAGGATACTTTTGGGTGGAAAAGATATCCAAAAGTTTCAGGATCAAACTATACACTTTTGAGTCCCAATTAGATACTTTTGAGATTTCTTCCTCGATAACCTCCAAGAAAAGACTATCATTGTTCAGGATGTTTGGGTACACTTTCAGCAGAGAATTATCGACGTGGAGAGGCAGAGAAGTATTCAATGTTTTTCCGCTATTGAGGAGGTAGAAAAAAATGCTAACACTAATCAATGATAATGCATACATTTTAAAATGATCTGAAGAGCATTGAATGGGAATAAAAGTGTATCTATATCATTCATGAAATTGTCATCTCTTTTTGTTGGGTAATTATTCACGAAATTTGGGATCGTCATCAGGTGTTTCTTCCTTGACTTTTTAGCATATTAAAAGCCACATCCAATGTGATGCTGTGCCTCCGGCTGCAAACAAGCTGGAAATAAAAAGTTTCCTTCAGAAATACATCAGACTCTCTGTCTACTGACTTACAGGATAGGTAAAGAATAGCAGCTTCACAAATTTACAGAAATTTATTGAGTATTGAGGCAAGTTGGTGAGTGGGTATCAGGTTAATGCCCTAAGAACCAAACCAGGAATCAGAAAACAATTCAACTGACACTCAAAAAGTTAATTGACTGACATGCCACGTATATCATTCACTGCTCAATCCAAAACCGAGAAACATTATGGAAGCACAGATTGTCAATGTCCATGAAAAAAGTGGTTTAAATAATTTTTAATCGTTTTTCAAGACTTTTTTACTTTTTTACTGGTTCGTGAAAAGTTGACAGCATCGTAGAGGCTAAACTGGAAGGATAGGCAATTTATTCAAATGATTTTAGTATAATCTGTGAAATTTGCTGATTTCTATTTGTTCCTAAAATTCTGATAGCCTTCAATTTTTTGTTCGCTCAATCTGGTCATGAATGAATGTTCAAAATGGAATAATGTGAAAGCTAGTATTTGAACATTCTTTTACGAGTATATAATTCAGGGAGTAGAAACATCAATATCCACATATTTGAGGGCAGATTTTATATTTTCCACAGGAGGAAGGAGAGGCTCCAATTTTCTCCTCTTGATAATATCAGCACCTTTCTCTCCGATCATAATACAGGGGCCATTTGTATTAGCAGTGACAAGCTCTGGCATGATAGATGAATCAATAACACGTAGATCTTTGATTCCTCTAACTCGAAGCTGAGGATCTACCACTGCCGTTTCATCATCTTTATCACCCATTTTACAGGTACCAACCTGATGGTAACTAGTGATCGTTATTGTCTGAGCAAGACATCTGTAAAAATCATCTGATCCTTGGCGATATTTCTCGCATCCTGGAAGTGTATTGAGGAATGGTCTTGATCCTAGTTTTTCTCTAGCAACTTTGGATTCAACGATTCTAGCAGCTAATTTCAACGCCTCAACCACAACAGCTAAATCACGTTTGTTTTCATAGTAATTCTGATGTATAATGGGATCATCTTCTATATTTTTACTTGCCAAACGAACATATCCTCTACTCCTTGCTCTATAGTTACCAGCATATATGAAGAAACCATCTTTATAAGAATTTGGAACAAAATATTTCTTCGTAACTTCCGGTTTGTAGTCATAAATGTATTCTGGAAGTGAAAGGGTGATTAAGAATGACTTCTAATGTAGTATCGTATCCTCACCATTAATAAAATTCGAGAAAACTGAGCCAGTTAAAGATCCGATGAAGCCAAGGCTAATATCTGGTCTTTCGTCCATTGCATATTTGGATCTGAAAAATCCTTTATACTTATTTCCCGCCACTCCAAATGGTCCACCATAATTATCAGCATACATTTGAGCCAATCGAACTATCTGCTCAGCTCTGATATAAACTGTTGATGTATTGTATCGAGATGTGTAGAGCAGGAATGTTTTTGGATGATCTTGAAGATTTTTACCAACACTAGATAAATTAGCAATTACTGGTATACCAAATTTCTCGAGCTCTTTCTTGGAACCAATACCCGAGAGCATCAAAAGTCTAGGAGAATTCAGGGCTCCAGCAGATAAGATGACCTCTTTCCTCGCTTTAACTTGATAGAATTTACCATCTTTTTTGTACTCAACACCATCAGCACGCTTACTCTTAGGATCAATCAAAATTCGATGCACAACAGCATTGATGACAATATCTAAGTTCTTGCGCTTCGATGCTGAGCTTAGATAAGCTCTACCAGCTGAGCATCTCTGACCATTCTCGATATTCTGCTGTCCAAGAAAAAATCGTGTCTGATTCATTCCATTACCATCCCCGATAGGAAGATTTAAAGATCTGGTCGATTCTATCATGATTTGTTCAAACAGTGAAGGCTCTCGAATACCTGTCAGACACAACGGTCCATCAGTTCCATAATAACCTTTATTGAAAGGAGATTGACCCTTGTCAGCAATGTGTTCAAGCTTAAGAAAATAAGGGAAAACATCAGCCCAGGACCAGCCTTTGGCACCAAGCTGTTCCCATTCATTGTAATCAAGAGGATTTCCCCGAATATACAACATTCCATTGTGACCTGAGCCACCTCCTATTCCATGTCCAGCAGGTATAGCTACCCGACCATCTTTGTGACCCCAACCACAATGTTCTTCTTTCTGATTTCTAAACATATAAGCATGATCACTTTTCTGAAGTAATTCAGCCACAAAAGGTGTCACAGAGAATTTACTTTCTTGTCCACCAGCTTCTAGGAGAAGAATTTGATTCTCAGGAACTTCACTCAGTCGGGCAGCCACCACTGAGCCAGCACTTCCGGCACCAATTATAATATAGTCATATTCCAAATCAGCTTCCTCTTTCAAGTTGAGAGGATATGCTGGTGAGCTCAGTACATCCAATAGTCCTGTGATAAGATCATAAACACTTGGACCCCAATTTGGTATCTTGGAAACTTCTTTTTTAATAATTTGGAGGAATAGATCTTTATCACTCAAATCTTTGAGATTTGATTCTTTCAAAGTAAGATTCTCAACTGATGACTGATAGCTGATTGAACTATTGCCTACATTTTCTTCACAAAGTGAGAGTATTAAAGAATGAAGAAATAATATGATCAGTAAACAATATTGGTACATCTTAATTCAGCAAAAAGTCTGGAGTCAATGATCGACACTATTTAACCTGACAGTTTTATGCAAGTGTGAATGTGCTGACTACCAGATGGGATTAATATTGCTCCACTGCTCAATACAACATCAATCAAATCATTCTCAAAACAATTTATCTCTTATTGTGAATGGAAAATATATTTGAGTGGAAAAATTCAATGTATTTTCTGAGAATTTTTTTGAGAACTAAACGGATTTCACGACTATCTCATGTCGAGAAAAAGAGCTATCAATCATGGCTTTTGGAACTTTTCTGTAGAAATTTTATCAGATGCTGTAGAAGAAGATCATAATCGTTTGGAGGAATGATTCACTGATCAAATGATTATATGGATGACTAATGATAGTAACATTCAATGGATGAAGACTGAAATAATTGTGGAGAACTCTCGATGAAGTCTTCATGAATAAATATTTTATCATTCATCATTTTGAATTACTATCCACTTGGTTCGATTCCTGTTTTACTGTAGAAATTTGCATTCGAAGCTCTTACTAGCTAGCCCTAACCAGAGCAGATTCCATGGACAACTACACAATTGAAGCTAGGATTCAAGACACAGTAAACTATCACTTACCACACCTTGCATAAACCAATGGGACCCACACGATGATCAGAAAGGAGGAGGTGCATTCCCCTATGGTGGATTTGCAGGGTCTCTCGATCTCGGAAAAAAGCACATATTTCGCATGCTCATGAGAAGTCGAACATATTTTATCATTGCAAGAGACCTGTAAAATCATTCCTTCTCGGAGATTTGAGGCCACAAAAGTGACGATCTTGTCGGACTCACCGGAAGTCGATGGAACTGTAAAAATTCTTTTTGCATTGGAAAGTTTCTTTGATTATCTTCCAGAACATATATACTTTACCGGGTCTAAAAAAACGGGAAAGTGCTCAAAAATTGATTAGGCCACTTTTCGGCTGCAGGCCATTTTCGATCGGCAGGCTGTATCTCAGCAACCGCTTGAGATATCGACATATTTCTTTCACCAATGGATAGATCCCATGAAAATACATATTATGCAAATCTGAGCAAGTGGATAAATTGCAAATCAAGGTTGCAAGAAAAGTTAATTCGATTTCCATCTCTTGGTTTCCACTGTTCAATTCTTTTATTCTTGAAAAAATCAGCCAAAACTGCTCCAATCACCGATCAATTGCTTGAGTCTATTTCCTATCATTTCATGATGCATTCTCTATCGATCTGAGCCCATAGGAGGCAGTATTTAGAGCATTAGTTTGAAACTTCTATGAAGCGTATATCACAATATCTATATAGAGCTGTTCATAGTCAAAAATTCTGTGATTTTGATTGTGATAGAAGATCAACCTCTTCTCATGAGTCAAAGAGAGAGGAGAAAGAAGGAGAGAAAGATAGGTTGATAGATAGAGAGAGAAAGTAAGAAAGAGTGAAAGAAAGAAAGAGAGAGAGAGAGAGAGAGAGAAAGAAATTGAACTCCTAACATATTACTTTTTCGCTACCTGTAATTGACTGATTTGATTCGAATAATGCATGATTCTAGAGTTATCTGACTAGCTTGTGAGATTCTTCTATGCTGAGAATTTCCAGAGAACTGAATATCCGCACATAGATTGGTGAATTTCATCGTAAATATTCATTCCATTGAGCTCAATACTTATACTCATAGAGGGAGAGAGAAAGAGTCATCGTTCTCTTCATGAACTTTTCGTGAACTGAAGAATTTCAGTTCCTTCATTCTCTTGGCTCAGGAGAGTTGGAAGGATAGCTCGTGATGGAAAAGAATTTCGTTTCTTAAATCGATTCTCATTGACATGTTTCTCTGCTGAATCTTGGAAACGTTCAACGTATTCTCATACTTATCTGTATTTGTATTTTTATGTATGTATATGATCCGATGGAAGGCAAGCGATTGTAGTGTATGTACTTTTCACTTCACTTGATCGCTGGTATCTTTCTTTCTCTCTTTCTCTCTCTCTTTCTTTCTCTCTCTCTCTCTCTTGGTCATGTTTACAGCTGGAAAACATGAAGCTTTTTTTTCACTTCCATCTCCACCTGAAACTGACAGCGTTCACATGGTAATGAAAATTCTGAAAGCTTGTTATCGTGATAGCATTCAGTTCAAATAAAATAAAGAGCCTGAGATAAGAGGAGACATTAACATAAGACGCTTTAATTGATAAGAAAGAGACAAGTTCCAGCGAAAGTCATCTCTCTCTCTTTCTTTCTCTCTCTCTCCCTCTTGATAGTTGAAATCATGAATAAGGGAGATTTGTTTTTTTGGGTCAGATTTTCTGATGGATTTCCTCAAAATGAATTGGAACTAAGATCTCAATTCAATTTTAAATGCTTATCTACTCTCAGTAGAAGTGTGTAATCTTTGACCTAAAAAGTGAATGCAGAATGAACTGTCTAAAGATAAGAATGTTTGGATATGAGATGAGAATGAACCATTTTAAGTGCTTGAATAAACAAAGCTTCTGGCTATATATCATTGATTTCTACAAGATTTTACGCAATTTTCTCTCTCACTATTTAAAGGGAGAGAACGATATCATTTCCCAAAAAGATCTGTGCTCTTTCTAAGTTGAAGATCTATCTGTTCATTTGATTCATTAGTGAAATTCATGAAAAAAAGATCTATCTGGACTTTTGTGTTAGAAAAATAGTCTAGAATGTTTGAAAAAGTTTTCCTCTGAGTACTACTGCAGTGATCAGCAATTGAAACTGGTGATTCTACTGCGTTGGAATCTTTATGAAAGTTGCTATCCTAAACAGAATCTATTGTGAGTATATTTCTCCAGGAACTTACTTTGCTACCTCACAGTGAGCATTTCTTGTCTACTCTTCTCGTATTCTTCCTTGCGGTTTTTTCTCTTCGCTGCTACCATCAGCCAGGGTCTTCTCAAACTCAATTCCAGAAAAAGCTGTGGGTGATCATCACAACTCATCTTAGTTAGTTATTCAGTTTATTGCACACTCTCAAATTGGGAGATGAGTTGCATGTTAAATGGGTATATATTCAGATGGAGGACAAATGAAGAGAGGTGAAGAAAGAGATGGAGAGAAAAATAATCATTCCAGTTAGCTTTTTCAAAATCAATAAAGAAGATACTAGTCTTATTTCACTCTTAGCTCTTGCTTTCTCTCTTTCTCTCTCTCTCTCTCTCTCTCTCTCTCTCTGCCAGCTATCTCATGTTTACACATTCAATCATTGACTTTAGAGCCCAATATGAACGCATGTCGTGGATGTACAAGAACGTGGGAGGAAATCAATCGTAGAGACAACGATACGTACCAATACAATGTTCTTGATCGAGATATGGCCGCTTTTATGAGTGGGATGAGTAACCTCACAGTATCTATTGGTGAGAAGGTTTGCAAGAAGTGTCAACTCAGGTATCACCGGCATCGTCGAGTTCAAAGAAGAGCAGCTGGCCTCCCGGATGAGCCTCAACCTGGACCATCAACTACTATTGAGGTTGTTGTTGAGCCTCCAGAACAAGGAGAGATGGAAGTTGAACCACCCGATGTTGACGAGCCACCAATATTCACTCCAACTTCGTTCACACACTCTCCGAATAGACCATCTATATTCACCTTTCCTCCAACGTTCGATGAGCAACCATATGATTTGGATACTTCAGGTGAGGGTGATCCTGGTGGCGATAGTGATGATTCCTCTAGTTCTGATGGTGATTCGGATTATGAGCCAGATGATGAATACATTCCTATTTTCAGACTGTCAGTATCTTCACGCTCTCACTGCATATATGGGTGCCAAAATGTTGAATTGAGCACTGTGAAAGCATCATATCGAGCGGAAATGATCATATTCTCACAGATTTACATACCAAAAGGCTCAAAGCTTTGTATGATGCATGAAAATCAGAGAGGTGAACCAATAGTTGCTGATGGATTGTTGAGTATCGAACAGTACGAGGAGATGTCTATCCTGCTCATCCATCGTGCTAGACTTGCTGGAACGATCCGAATTCCACAATCCAATTCTGATGAATCACATCTCATCAAGCAACTAACAACTCTCCCTTCAAGAGCTTTCGATGACCTTGTTAGCTTCCTGAAGAATTTCAAAGACCCGAGGCAAAGCTTGGGTGCATATCTTTTCAGACTCAAAAGTGGACTACCACTCAAGGATGTGGCAACACTCTTTGGGTTCAATGAGAAAACGTTCAGCAAGCAAGTGAAGAGAATGAGACAGCAGTTGTACAGCAACTTTGTTCCCCATAATCTGGGATTCAGCCACTTGCGAACTCGTGACCAAGCTTGTCAGCACACAACATACATAGCTAGCCAACTGCTTCTCACAGGCCAACAAAGACTAGATAGAGTTAGAATTAGCATATGGGATGGAACTTATCTTTATATGCAGAAAACAATGAATGTCCAGCTTCAAAAAAAATTATATTCAGGGCAGAAAAAAGCTCCATTGTTCAAACCCATGATTTGTGTTCTTCCAAATGGCTATATCTATGATGTTGTGACTTACAATTATGGCTCAAAAAATGATGCACAAATCCTGCGAGATATTTTGTCATCGAATTCTGAATTTTCCTCAACATTTCAGCCAGGTGATGTTTTCGTTCTTGATCGAGGTTTCAGAGATATTGTCCATGAGCTCCGTGGAAGAGGTTTCACAGTCTTCACTCCAGCCTCAGCGGGACCAAGTGGACAGTTGAGCTGGGAGCATGCCAATTACACCCGGAAAGTGACAAAAATTCGATGGGTTGTTGAGGCTGTATTTGGTCGAATTAAAACTCGGTTTCGCCTGATGCATCATATACTCCAGAATACCGATGTGGACAATAAGAATATGGAATTGAAAATCTGTTGTGCTGCTCTTAACAAGTATGGTGAACGTTTCATATCAGATAAAGAGTTTGAGGTGGCTATTGCTGAAAGAATAATCTCACGAATAGATATACCTCAAAAGCTTGCCTTACTAGTTGATCATATGAACTTAGCGCTTGTGAGATCATGTTTCGAAACATTTGATCCAGTTGAATCAGGATTGCTGGATCCACCATTGACCGAACATCAGTTCTACATACTTGCAACAGGAACATATCTTCTGAAATATATTGATGCATATAAAACAGCATGCAGATCTGCTAATCTCCAGAATAGGGTAAGAAAAACTTGAATGAACCTAAACAGGGAGCATTTCAGATGAATCTATCTTTCTCCTCGCTAATACATTCTTCTCTGATTCTTACACTCTCACACATAGCTCCAGCTTTATAATGGAGACTGTAGATCCCAGCTCCAGCAGTTCAATATTCATGTGAACAATCCGAAACTGTTGAGAATGAAAATCATCTCGAGACACAAAAGCCAAACCACTTACTCAGTTTTTTTGCTGCTTGACCAAGAGGCTATTGGCCTAGAGCGTATTGCTGAGTGGTGCTGCAAATGCTCAAGTGGTCTGAGAACTGTCAATCCTTGTGGACACATTATAACACTCTTGGGAATACTCTCCTCTGGGTTTGAATCCCCAGTACCTGCTCCTCAGCTCTTGAATATTTTTGAGAATGAGATTCATGATGAGAGTGGAACAGATTGATTGCCTCTCTTTCTTAAGCTTAGGCTAATTGATTCATAGATTAATCGTCAGTTGAATTTTTTTCATAGCATCGAATACCAAGAAATCCGCTCCTATGATTCCTCGATCGTAACATTTATTAACTCACTCCTGGAATCTATGAAACCTAACTGGATTGATGAAAATAATCTATTCTTCTGGAATAGACAATAAAACCAGACTTACTTTCTTTCATTTTTTCCTCGCCCTTCATCCGCTTGCTCAGATTTGCATAATATGTATTTTCATGGGATCTATCCATTGGTGAAAGAAATATGTCGATATCTCAAGCGGTTGCTGAGATACAGCCTGCCGATCGAAAATGGCCTGCAGCCGAAAAGTGGCCTAATCAATTTTTGAGCACTTTCCCGTTTTTTTAGACCCGGTAAAGTATACATATTCTGGAAGATAATCAAAAAAACTTTCGAATGCAAAAAGAATTTTCACAGTTCCATCAACTTCCGGTGAGTCCGACAAGATCGTCACTTTTGTGGCCTTTTTTTAGGGTCTGAACAAGTTCCGAAAAATCCAAGACTTGAGATTCTTAATACTGAGCAGGGTATCTATCCGATTGTGAAGTTTCATCAAAATCAAAGATGTTGACCGAAAATGCACCTCCTCCTTTAACCAATGAAATCGGAGACATTTCGGTGTTAATAGTTGAATAACTAAACTACTGAATTGGAACAGAAAACAGAAAAGACAGTGGATGGGACGAGATATCTTTCAATTCCAACGGAAGAACGGACCAAGAATCAGAGAAACAGTTTTCAAACTTGACAACTCAAAACGAATCGGGGAAATGAAAAGAGTGAGGAAATGAAAATTGAAGATGCTCTCTTTCGCTCTCTCCTGTCCTGTATCTCTCCCACCAATTCTACCCCCAATTATTCGCCAAAAATTTATGGCAAGTGATTAGAATCTCACAGAGGTGTATCAAAATTGCCATAATGCTAACACATATTCCAGCATTCTCAGAAATCAGTTGAATTCTTTCCTGATGAATCATGTAATTATTTTCATGACAAAAGGAAATGAGACATTCCACGAAGATGAAGACTCATCTTCATCCACCATCCATCAAGTGAAAGTCAGAGATGATTCAGTCTTCGAGCAATTAGCTATCGCAATTGTCATAGCTTCGGTATACTAGAAGGATGGAATTTCATGAGTTGCAAAATTATTCATCATTAAATTATTCAAAGAATATCATGATATCATGTCAAACTAGAAAAGTTATGCTCATAAAAGTCTCAAATATTAAGAGAGGAAGAGGATTTATGAGCAACAAAAGAAAAACTTTCGCTGATTTTGGAAAATAGTGATACTCTCCCTTTCGAAGCAACTCAGAATTGCTTCCTTAGCTAGAATTGAAAGCAATAGAGTTCCGCTATGCTAGAGGGCTGGAATTTCATAAGTTACTTAAGAACTTTATCGCAAATTGAGAACTTGAATCATTCTCTCCTTCCAACATATCATTTATTCAATCTTTTCCTAGTTTTTTTCTTCGCAGAGACCCTTTTTCCATGAATATCGAATTTGTATCAAAATTAACTGGCGTTAGGTTGATCTGGATAGGAATGGCTTTATTGCAGTATATTCCATGGGGAATTAATCTGAAACTTGCTTGATTGTTTGTAATTTGGGCTGATTCCAATCTATTCACTCTCAATATTTTCGAAACTAGGCCACGAAGATTCTTCTTCAAGCGTTTGACTAGGTGCAAATTCATTAATACAATGTGCGAAATTGGGATGAAGTTTCTTCGATGCTTAAAAATGATAGAGCAAAGCTTGAAGACAAATTGTGGTTTGAAAATTACAAATGTATGACAAACATTGATGATGCTAGCAATTCATTTCCTGGACCTGAAATTAGAAGACTGAAATAAGCAGCAAACAAATACCATAAAAAGATACTTTCATTTTTATCCTCTCATCATGATTACTTCTCAAATTCCTGTCAGACTTATGGCAAGCAATTACAGGAGCATATGAAATAGTCATAATGCTGACTTATCTTTTGGAAAATTCAGGTGCATTCAATTTTAAAGCCATCAAAATTTTACTGGAATGCCTGAAACACACGAAAATCAAGGAAGTGATTAGTAGTTAGATTTCAAGTATCTTGAATTCCTTGTACCTTGTGTTAATGAACAACACAAGAGATGTAGAAAGTTTATCTCCTAAGCTTCAGTGCATTAGAACAACATGAACAGATTCTTTCCCAGGATGATTGTAAAGTCGATTCGGTTGCGAATAGTAGAGTTCGAAGAGAAACCTCATCCCTTTTCATTGTGAGAAATGCTCTCACTATCAGAGATGAATTTGTATAGTGAAGATAGAGAGAGAGAGAGAGAGAGAGAGAGAGAGAGAGAGAGAGAGAGAGAGAGAGAGAGAGAGAGAGAGAGAGAG